>CAVNYN010260942.1:0-56790 GCA_963692815.1 Nyctanthes arbor-tristis
CCCGATTACGCCCGCAGGACCGTTGTTCAAGGAATTTAATTGAGACAAGAAAAATAAAAGACGAAGACGAATTTAACGGACTGTCAAAGCTTTCCACTATATGATTAAAGTCGCTACAACCATACAGAATTTTCACTCGCCAAAACCCATCCCCCAAGTACAACAAGAAAAAATATACCAAGCTTTACAGCATCTACCAATTTCTACCCTTTGCTTAACCCGCGAAGAATTAAAGAAATCCCAAGACGCTAAGCTACTATTTTCTTTCACAAGACTCTCTGACCCGACCCAAGTGACACCGGAAAAATCACCCCGAGTTTTACCACACCTAATTTTCTACCCTTCGAACAAACCACGAAGAGTTACAAGAAAACTCTTCAAGGTGCTAGACTCACTAATTTTTCTCTCAACTCAATTGTACCACTTTTGTATAAAAGAAAAAGAAAACATCTCTATTTATAGGCTTCGTTTCCTTGAAAGACAAGACAATCCTTCTATGATTTGGATTTCTTTTCCTCCTAGGATTCTTCTTCTTTTCCCTTTCTTTTTCCTTTTCAACTTTGGATTGTTTTTGGCAACAAACCCAACACTTATTAATGTGGATAAACTTTACAAGATGAAACGAGGGAAAGTTTCCGCTTGGACTATGGGACGGTTGATTAAAGTCGTAAGAAAATCAGAATTGCCGACTATTTCTGAGGTGCTGGATGAAACTGTTCAGAAGGAAGAAGATGGAGGGCCGAAGGTGATTACTAGTGAGGTTGAGGCAAGGGAAGCTGCCAATCGAATATTTAGGAACGTTGCAAAGCATGGTCACAAGTAAGTATTCTTTTCTTATGAATCAGCTGATTTGCTTTCTAGTTTCTGATTTTTCTTGAAATTCTTGATCTCAAGTTAATTTCTCTTTCCATTAGGTATATAGACGAGGAAGATCTTCTACATTTCATGCCAAAAGAAGAAGTTGATAATGTTTTTCCGCTCTTTGAAGGAGTCACAGAGCAAAGAAAGATTAAGAAATCGTCATTCAGGAATTGGGTGGTAAGATCACACGCCAAATCTCACTATATGGGTTCTACTACATACTGCCATGTTTTATAAAGTGGACTAGACGGTACTAAACAACATTAAAAGACAAGAAAAAGGCAAAATCTTGTCCATTGTGTTCCTGTCCATTGGGATCTAAGTTCTAATTGTTCTGAGGAATTTTTGATTTCGTGCAGGTAAAGGCCTATAATGAGCGTAAATGCCTAGCTGTTTCTTTGAGAGACGCCAAGACTGCAATTGAAGAGCTAAACAGAATTGCTTCTGGTCTGGTATTAATAGTGATTGTTATAGTTTGGTTACTTCTGATGGAAATTGCATCGACCAAAGTTTTGGTTTTCATTTCGTCTCAGATGTTACTAGCAGTTTTATGTTTGGTAACACTGTTAAAACAGTATTTGAAGCAATCATATTTGTGTTTGTGGTACATCCATTCGATGTTGGTGATCGTTGTGTCATTGATGGTGTTCAGGTACTTCTTCTGTCTGTAATTACATATTCTTCTGGTTAATTTCTTTCTGTTTTTATTGTAAACCATGAAATCGTAATACGCAGATGGTCGTTGAAGAGATGAACATTTTGACAACAATCTTTCTAAAAGCAGACAATGAAAAAGTATACTATCCCAATGCACTTTTGGCAACCAGAGCAATTGGCAATTTCAATCGGAGTCCAGAGATGATGGGTGATGCCGTGGAATTTGCTGTCGATTTCTCCACTTCAGTCGAGAGCATAGCAGCTTTGAAATCTAAAATTAAAGCGTAAGTTGACGGTATCCTTTCTTAAACGTAGAGAATATAGATACATAACAGGTTTAAGCTTTTAGGGATATAAATTAAAGCAAAGATTAACATAACTTTGAATCTTGAAATCTATCAAAATTGTCGATTTGGGATCTTTGGAGACTTAGAATTGTTCTTATATATTAGTTTTGCAAAACGATTATGAGACCGCCTGCGAAAATTTTAGGCTAATTACTTTGTGTAGGAAACCGAGCATGAAGCTTGATGTCTTGGAAACTGATAGTCTTGGCAAAGTTTCTGCTATATCTTATGGGTTGGACATGACTTCTCCTAAGGTCTGTAATGTGTACATTAATCTCATTAGACCATCCAAATTAGATGCCACTTCAAAAGCCCTCTTTTACCTCTATGGTGAAAGTTTCTGGCACTTCAGGAGCATCGAACTCCATCGAAACCGAGAACTCACAAGTGAATACGTGGGCCCAATTTATTATTTAGTTGAGACCTTTGTTTAAACTTGCCTTGTTTCCATTTCTCAGATTCAGTACTCCTGGAGTAGTAGAAAATTTTCCTGCTCTTTGATTTCCTCCATTCGAAATTCAATGTCTCTGATGTGAGAATTGGTCTCTTATAGAATCTAGTCTAATGATCTTACTAAAGAGACGACTACATGAATCACAGTGTCAGAATTATCAATAGCTTATCTCAAATCGATGAGTGGTAATATTTTTCCTTTTCTTATCATCAGATACTTGGAGAGTAAGCCTCAGCAATGGCGACCAGGTCATAGTGTACAGATAAAAGAAATAGAGGATGTGAACAAGATGAAAATGGCCCTTTATGTTACACATACCATAAACTTTCAAAATGCAGCAGAGAGGGGAAATCGCAGATCCGATCTAGTCTTCGAACTGAAAAAGATTCTCGAGGAGCTAGGTATAAAGTATCGGCTTCTTCCTCAAGAAGTTCAGATCAGCTATGTTGGATCAACAATGCCTCCACCTATGGCTGGTTCACAGTAATGAGTTATGTGTTTTCCTTCTTGTGAGCATTTTTTAGTTTTCTACACTGAAGCAGCTCAAAATGAAGAGGAAAAAGGTCGTTTAGAGGATCTTTTTTTTTTTTATATAATTTTTCTTTATTTTTCAAAACGTACTTTTTTGAAAATATTAAAGTAAACAATTTTTCGTTATTTCGAAAAACTGAAAATTGAAAATCGCTTGAGAAGAACAAGGAAAATACATCACTTTTTCTTCCTTTGTTTCCCCTTTGTATTATTTTGGTTTTTTTGAAATTGTAAATGTAAAAATTCAATGACATTCTGGTGTTTAATTAATTTTGTTAGATACATTTTACCTATAAATCTTGCAATCAGAAAATTAAAGTGAAGTACGATTCAGTGGTGAAGCAAATATTGTGTAAAAGACTATTACTCGTAAGAGTAAGACTATCTCAATAAGAGTATTCAGATGTAAACCAACCGAAATTGACCGTATTCCATATTTTTATCAAGTCAAGAAATGTCCCGTAATTCCAAGGCCTAGTATTTTCAAGGGCATCAAATTTCAGTTGGATAATCTTATCCCCCAATGCTAAGTTGAGAAGTTGCCACATGAGACCCAATCAAATTCTCTCAATTTCCCACCTCTCATTCCTTTCCTGTTATCATCACTACCAATTTAGCCTCTCATTCCATCCCTAAAACACTCAAATAACATTCATTGAAACACCACATTACACCCACCAAAAGACTTCCTACAGAGTGAAAACTGAATACCAATGGCAGCTTCCACTTCTGCTGTATCAATGGCGATGCCGTTAACCCGCCCCACTCGGAAGTCAACGCTACCAAACGCCAATGCTTTCCTCAAGCCAGTCCCCGTCAAGCCCACTACAAAGAAAATTGCATTTTCGAAACCCACTGGGAAGTTCGAAGTGAATGCTTCAATGAAGGAGAAGTTGGTGACTGGCGTGACGGCTGGAGCATTGACCGCTTTGATGGTGGTTCCCGACGTGGCTGAGGCTGCAAGTGGGGTTTCTCCGTCGCTGAAGAACTTCTTGCTCAGCATTGTGGCCGGTGGAGTGGTGCTTGCTGCCATTTTGGGTGCAGTTATTGGTGTTTCCAACTTTGATCCTGTCAAAAGAACATGATTAAATGTTGTTCTTTCCCATTTCTGTATCTCAATCTATTCCATCTGTGTTATTCCTGGAATGTGTTCATGTATTTTACTACAGTTGTGTCTGAATAGATAATTTTATTTTGTTACAAATTCCCAAATTTGAACATCAAATTTTCATGAGAGCATGGAAGCATAAACATCAGATTTACATGAGGAACTTTAAACAGAATATCCAAATACTACAATGTGATATCGTCTTTCAACGTAATCATGCCAATCTCTTCCTGCGAAGGATAAAGACCTTGTACTTTTATGTTCAACCGAAGCATGGTTCTTAAAATCCTTGTAAATTCCAAGCTCTCCTTCAATGAATCGGTTAATAAATAGGAAATTGATTCAAACTTAAGTGATGGCAAAAAAAATCGACATGAAACTCCAACTCGAAAGGCAGCAACCCCACAACCCGAGTACAGTCAAGGATCATGTACGCGCGGAAGGAGATAATTACACAACCCATATGTAGTTGTCCCACAATCTAACTTACAAATTGTTTAATGATCTCCTCCTATTGGTGATCAGAACTTTATCAACGGATGGCCCCCCAAATAATAATGTAAACCAAACCAAAAAGTTTAAACGAAAAGAAAAGAAAAGAAAATTACAAACATGAGGGGAAAAAATAAGTTCATTGATAAACATAGTGAAAACCCATACAACCCAACACCATTTTGGCGTTATACATATGGCGTGCTATAACACCCGACCCATATAACGTGCATCAAGATACTCTACATGCACACCACATGAGTCATACGCTAAATTAATTTTAGTCTTTTTGGAACAAATAGAATAATTCATCCCAACCGAAGTCCACGTTAACTAATATAATAACGGAATGAAAGAACGATCGTTCCATTCAGAAACAGAAATTCAGCATGCTAAGAAATTCGTTGTTCTTCACGTGCAATATATGAAAAATAAACTGAATAAGTTCCTTCGCTCTTCCAACGGAAAAATTTTACCATGACCAGGGCTTCAAAAAAAAAAAAAAAAAAAAAAAAGAAAAGACAAGAAAGAAACCACAGGTAACCGAAAACGATAAGCATAATTCATATCCAGAAAAACTGAAAAATGCTAGAGGAACAGGGAACTAAGTATAACGGACCTACAAATCGGTTACTAAAAAACAGCACAAATGATTCTCAAATCTTAACAAAACTTGATGATACAAAATCTGAAATTGGTCAAAACAGGTCTTGCAGTACTCATCTATCAAAGATAAAACGCATGCATTCAAGGGACTTAAAATAAAGCCTGATATAGAGATCGACGTCTTGATATTGATAGCGTATTATTATGCTTGAATCTCAACTTCATTCGGCAGCAAAGCTGGCCTGATGTATTCATCTTCCTTTGGAGGATGAATAGTGACAAGATCTGGAAGGGGAGTTGTTGGGCCACTCTTTCCTTTGGGATCCCAGTCGAGCATGATCTTCACCTTGATTCCAAGTACTCCCTGACATGATCATGCAAATACAAGCTCAAAACTTAGATCAGGAGAATGCAAAAGCAATACAGTAAATAAGCACACAGATTACAATATTTATTGATAAAAAATGCTGCTTCACAACAGCACATGAGAAACATACCTGTCTAAGGAGGACATGTCTAACGGCATAGTCAATGTATTCCTTCACTGGTTGACCAGAAGAAATCATATAGCCGTCCTTAAACTTCATTGACTTAGCACGCTGAGCCCTCAACTTTCCACTGACAATCACCTGTAAGCATGCCAATTAAATCACTTTACTGAGCTGGAACGTTAAACACTCATAAAAAAACATGGTACTAATAGAATTGCTTTACAAGCACATACCTCACAACCCTTGGCTCCACTGTCCATGACAAATCTCAGAACACCATAGCATGCTCTAAGGAATACAAAAAAAGTCACTTTATTAAATATGACCCTTTCACACATGACAAAGTAGAAACACCACCGATAACTACATGTCTGAGAAATAATTTCTTCATCAATAAGAGGAAGATGTAAAAAGAAGAAACACAAGTATTAAATCAACAAATATACTCCATTCATATGCCAATCCTCAAAATAACGGCTTGAAAATAAATGAGTAAACTGTCTGAATAAAATTATGCTACCACCCTTCAAGAAATGAAGAAAGAAGAAAAAAAATCTTCTGTGATTTACTTTCTTCAACCCAACTTATTTCCTTGAAAAGTTGATGCATCAGGAGCTATAGATTAAAATGACTCAAGTTCTAGAAGTAGCACTTGCAAACTATCAGAATAAAATGATTTGGAGACACATAATACTAATCCATAGGTAAGCTGCCAGCTTATATCTTAAGTTCCTCATTTTAGTTGTCCTTCACACAATAACACATGGAACCCATTTTGCTATGCTATATAGATAACAGGTTTATGTTAGGAAACAAACACACATTTTGAAGAAGCATCCACAAGAAACATTCACAAGTGATCTTATATCATAGTGAACAAGAAAGATGTCAAATAAGATATTTGCATAAAAGGGATGATAAACTAGGTGCATCACAAAGGCTAATGCAGAGACACAAGAATACACTATACAGTAAAACATTTTTCTTGTCACTTCCTAAAACAAAAGCACAAGCATCTCGCGCACAGCAGACACAACATTAAAGACAGTAAATGCACACAAACAACAGGTTTTGGATATATAGAGTTCATATAAACAAAGATAAATAATATCCACCCTTAAAATGTCCAGTAACAGAAACTTGCACATTTACAAAAACTACTGGTGCTGCATAAATAATAAAAATACATATCAAATCCAGTTCCATGAATAGCAATGACTGAATTTAAACAGGATCCGGCAAAATACCTCCTAACAGCGAGACCACCAAGAAGCTTGTATCGGAGGGACTCAGCCTGGGCAATTGCACACAGACCCCTGTTGTTAACCTTCTCAGCATACAACTCCACACTGTTCTCTGGGAACTTGAACCTCTTCTGAACCACTGAGGTTAGCTCCCTAATCCTCCTTCCTTTCTCGCCTATCAAACAAAATAACAATAACGAAATGACATCAAGAGGTATACTCCATTTTTCTGGAGAAAAGATATATACAACTAATTAACCACATAAATCTGAAAAAATGAAAAAAACATAAATAGATAACAGAGCACGAGATAGGCAATCTATGAGCCTATAAAATCTTGTGACACATCACATAAATAATTAAACAAGAGCCAATTACCAAGAATCATCTTAGAGTCAGGAAATGAAGCAGACAGGGCAAAAATAAACCAACTTTAAACATATCCTTGCAAATCAATATAAAAAAACGTAGAATTTACAGAAAAGAGGGACTAATTACCAAGAACATTCTGGGTGCGAGTAGCGCGGATGATAATCTCAGTTCTCATGGGAGTAACTCTGACCTCAACTCCAGAATATCCATCCTCTGCAAGCTCACGGGTCAACACCTCATTAAGCTCGGCAAAGAACACTCCATCAGCTACAAACTGCAGATCCAATTCAACAAATCAATCATCAATCCGACATACAAACATATTTAACATTCAAATAAATTTACAATCACATCGTAGAGCATACCTTCCTCTTCTTGCTCATCTGAGTAGCCATTGTCGATTCGCAGACAGAAAACTAGAGAAAGATACGAGTATTTCTTGGCTGCGCGACCGACGGAATTAGGGTTTTTAGAGTTCGCAGTTCGGGTATTCTGATCGTTTATATAGTAAGTTCAGACTCACTTTTTTTGGGCCTTCGGAGATTTTCAAGCCCACGAAGGGAACACAGCATAAATAAATTCAACTTCTTTTTTTAATAATAATAATATAATAATATAATAATAATAATCAAAACGAGGTCACAGATGTTTGCAAAAAAAATGAGGTCACATATATTGAATTTTCTAAATGCAGCCATGTTTTTAGGAATGTTCCGAAAATCAGGCTGTCGAGGAATTGAAAAAGGCAATATTTCAACGGGTCAAAAGATAGAAATAGAGTTCAACCAAAATTGAATATCATTTTTAATTAAATAATAAAAAATAAATTTTGGATATTTTTTCATAAAAAACTAATTTTTTTCCGGTTTCCCTGGTCTTTTACTGGTTCAACCTGTTTTACAAGTTTTTACTGTTCGATTGGGTTTTTCCCAATTTCTAATCCACCTCAACAATGTTCACAAATCATTTCTATTTAAAAATAGAATCTAAACAAACCAATCACATCTACATATCTAATTATACTCACTTATACTATACAAATATCAATTATATTCTCATAAAATCTAATTTTCTTTTTAAACAAAAAAAAAACTTTGTGAACACTAAATGGTCAATTTTTCAGAGAACTAAGCTGATTTTCCGACTGACTCTTCGTTTTTCCAGTTTCAAAACCGTTGTTTTTAGTAGGGACTGTAAAATCCCTAGACCAGCTTTCTCCAGACCTGGCTTGAACATGGTAAAGATTTTCCTTTTTTTTGTGGGAATGGGAATCTGCATCCTAGCTTCATCCACCACATTTTTCATTTTTAATTTATCTAATTAATTTTTTAAAAATTAATTATACTATTATTAATAATAATAATTAAATGGAAAGGTTTTGGGGGGTATTTTATTGCCCCACATTAGGTCACACTTCGCTTGAGAGAGCGTACCGGGAAGACTGCCTTCGATCCTACCTCATCTTGTTAAAATCACCATTTTTAAGCAATGTTTGAAGAGCCATAAGCATATATTAAAGTGTTCTTCGTTAGAGAAAAATGATCTCTCACTGCACATTTGGTGGAACTATTCAGCCACACACACACACACACACACACACTATTTTGTATGTGTTACATGGCTCGTTATTATATCATTGTCTGTTAGATGTATAGTAAGTTATGTTATGTGTGTAACAAATACACCCCTTAAAATCCTGCTTTTATGGTGTTTGATTAATATTTTTTCTATGAAAATTCTTTTCACCTTTTGGTCATATAACCATATTTTTCTTGAAAATAAGGAAAACATTTTCTTATAGGAGTGTAGGCTTTTTTTTTTTTCAAGGTAATTCAGGGGCAAAGCTAGGGGGTAGCCACCCTCTTCCCGACTATCTCTTTCTTTAGAAAAATTCTTTTAAACCCTTTGAAAAATAAAAAGAAAAAAATTTAATATTTCAATTATTGGCCGTTAAGTTTCGACGACACCTTCTATCTTCTCATGGCTCCCGCCCTAGAGATAATTCATAATTCATACATTTTTTCGAGAATCTCACTTTCAATCAAATAAGTTAAAATTTATTTTCTATAGAATTCAATTACCGATAATTCAATTGACAAAAAAATATTTTCTTCCTAAGTAAATTTCATGTTTGTAATCAAACATACCCAATTCTTTCGTAACTCATGAGCTCAAGAGTCAAGTCCATGTATATATAATGTTTTTGATGCATGTGTAACTATTTTGCCAATTATAAATTAACTTACAAAAACAAAGCTACCTTATAGTAGATTTTTGATGTATTTTATGATAAGCAAACTTATAGAATTACCTATTGTACACCAAGAAAGTGTTTGGTAATGAGTTGGATTATAATCTGTGACGTGACATTATTTTATTGGTTGTTTTTTGTAAAAAGTAAACAGGCTTGACATTACTTTTTGACTTTTTGAAAAAAGTGAAACCAATAAAACGATGCAATGAATATTGAAAAAAATCAAAAACTAATCTAAAATAATTAGTTCTAACTCATTTTAAGTTAAATAATGTTACAAACTTATCTTGAGTTTCGTTCCTTGTAACTAAATTTCTCAAATTAATCACTTGTTGTACCTATATACTATCTCAGTCTCATAAAAATAAAAATAGGCCCGGTTTCTGAGCTTGTTTGATCCTCTTTATTCTCCCCATTGATAAATTTACCTACCATCGATTTGACACTTGATTTGACAACTGTTCAATTACTACCACATATTTCACATATTTTTATATTTCTAATACACATTATATCTCTCTACTCATTATAAATTCATCAAATAAAGAGTATCAAACAAGCTCATATTTGTAGTCTTATATATAGGAGTTTAATTTCTTGTAGTCCCTTATATAGGGATTTGTATTGTTGATTTTTATGGGTTATATTTCAGAAATATATATCTATATGCACTTGTAGTACTATGATGCGTACTATAATTGTACATCAAAAAAAAATATTTATCAGAAAATTCAGTTATTACATAGCTGAAAAAAATATATACACCAAGTCTCTCATTATATTTCGCATGGTTTAGATCTCTAACATAGGGCTTTAGAGTATTCTCGAATGTTGTTGATCCATCTGTCATGCAATAAAATTTCATTTTGCCTGCTCTGAATATATTAGCTTGCCTTTTACTCACTTACCATTTTATCACACTTGCTTAAGTCGAGATCATATGCCCCTGCAATATTGTAACTTATTGTAGTACACCAATCTCAATAAGGAGTGCCTCGTGAATAAAGAGGAGGTGAGGAGTGAATGCACGTGAAAGAAAAAGGATACAGACTTGTTATAGTATTTATAATTTTGATACTATATAGAGACTTGAGATTCCACCTTATAATGTGTAACCTATTAAGGAGAGTTGCTTATATACTTTGTGTATTGATTATTTATCTAGTATTATTTCGATGTGGGATTTTATCCCACAATAACATCCACATTGCATCTATGCCGCTTATTTCCACCAAAGGGCACAACTTGGCCCTTCCATTTTTTAAACTTACTTTGTTCATGTGTATTCTAAACTTACAAGTTGATGTGGATAAATAACAAATGTAAGTTTAGAATGCACTTGAAAAAAGTAAGTTTAGAATACACTTCAACTAGTGCATATGTTTGTACATAAGTAGCCAAGTTTTTTCTTTTTTATTTTTTATTTTTTTCTGATTCAAGCCCGTGTCACCACCACTAGCATTTTGATTCAACCCGTGCTACCACCGTCAACATTCAGATACTTGTTGGCGCCACCGCCACCATTTTAATTCAAGCCAAGTTCATCTCCATTTTCACCATTGCTATATAAAAATAAAATTTTGTCCTTTCCATCCTATAATGCTCACTCTTATTGCTCACTAATGCACTTACTAATACACTCATTGTTGTACCAGAATGACTAGGTGGAGATTGAGGTTCTCAAGTCACTGAGGAGCTGCGGAGCCCAAGAGTCCATTAGGGAGCTACGGAGCCCAAAAGTCCTTCAGGGAGCTGCTAAGCCCAGAGTTCAGTAGCTGTCAAGATCCGAAGGCTCTTAGGACCTGCAGAGCTCATGTTGATTCGGGACCGGTTGCTCCAAAAGGTGATTAGAGTCAGTTATCAGAAGTTGTTAGTTATAAAAACATTGTACAAGGTTGTTGGAGTTGAAACCTTAAAATTGTGTTATGCAATAATCTAGGCAAGGAGCAGAAATCCATGTTTTGTCTGCTCCCCCAACGTAAAAGGCTTGAAAGGCCCCTCACCCACCTATAAATATAAAAAGAGGATGCCAAAAATGGGGATCCTCTTCCAACTTTGAGGAGGAAAGAACTATCTTAGAGTAAGAAAATATGATAAAAATCCAAAAGCTAACAAGAAAATATGATAAAAATCCAAAAGCTAACTCTCTGCTCCCTTGGGGCCTAATTTCCAGCTCCAAAAGGGGCAGACTTTCAGCTTTGGTTTACAATTTAATCTAAACTAAAGATCCTCACATTGCTTACATATGTAAAATCCCCCACTTGTCTTGCTGACTCGGAAGCTCACGAATTCCGATGTCAACACTCATCACTATGATTATCTCTAGTCTTAAAATTATCTTCACTCTACAAACAGTTTATCGGGAACACTTTAACTTGCACAATTGATTACACAAGTCCCATGATATACTATGCTAAACTTTCCATGACCCACTTCTCTTTTTTTCTTGAAGATGTCTATATTACATTTCTTTGGTCGCATTACAATAAATAAGAAATGAAAGCTTTGTAAGAGTTAGAAAGGAATCCAAACTTTTATACTTCATTTTCTTGAACTAGGCCTGTGATCTCTGAGCATAATGTTAAACCTTAAATTAGTCAATCCTTACTATGAAAAAAGACATGGAAAGACAAGTGAAAAACAAACAACAGCCAACAAATACGCTACAAAGTATTTAGAAATTTAAATTTATTACTCTAAACTATATTCTTTATATAACTGTCTCTCTTAAACATATGGTGGAGATTGATTATAATTCACGGTTAATATTCTTTCACTAAATATTTATATTATTATATAAAATTAATCAATATTTTTTCTACAATTATTTAGATAATTAATATTATCAATTTTTAATAAGATTCTTATAATAGATATCTATCATATTATGCTTTTCTGAAATTCTTATAATAGACATGATCTATCATATTTAAATATTTTATTTAATGTACATAACCAATAATATTATTATGGTATTAAAACCACAAAAAACAAATATGATATTAAACACGAGATGATGATGATAATAGTAACAACTGAACCTAAATAGGTTCCAATGATCCTTCGATGCTGGAATCAACTATGGCGAAACGAACAAACAAATGACGACCCTTGTTCTTCCAGCTTCAACATCTGAAAAAGATGGATTATATATATAATAGTATATAATAGCACAGTTGTCTGGCACAGTTGTAAAATTGTCTAGCACAATTTGCTGATATTTCTCGCCTAAAGCTCTATCTGACACTATTGCTTATAATGTCATACCACACCGGTTGTCGCTTTTTATAAAAAAAATTGTTACAAATGTAATAGTGAAGATTTGAACTCATGACCTACATATTAAGAAATAGCTTTTAAACTATTGTACTAACTCTTTTTTTTTTTGGCCCTACATATTAAGAAATAGCTTTTAAACTATTGTACTAACTCTTTTTTTTTTTTGTTAATAACTTTCATTTATATATCACTATTTTCGCGTGCTTTCACTAAGAAAAATTATTATTAATCACATACTTGAAGGCTAATTATATTGATACCACATTTTTCAAATATACTAAAATGGTTGACCATCTCATTCTTAACAACTATAAGCCCCCTATGGATAAAATAAAAAGAAGATGAGAAAGGCATCGGACACAATTTTGGAGCCGGTGCATGCCTCTAAAGATCGCTCCCTCTTAAAATAGATATCCCTTGCCCTAGCTTGATTATGAAGAACAGGTTGTCCCCTCCTATCTCCCTACGTGCACCACAAAAACCCTAATCAATCTATTTTAATTTTTCCAATGAAAAGCTGTAAGAATTGAAAATAAAAATTTCCTTTACTTTGTACAAAAATAAATCACCAGCAACTATTATCCCCATTAATAAGCCAATTTTTCTATAACATCTTAAGCCATTTTGTCTGCAACATCTCTAAATTCATAAACCTATGAAATTGAATTTATGGAAGAAATAACGAATCAATTTAATTAATATTATAATTTCATACGAAAAGTAGAATTGACAATTTTACTAATGTTCAAAAATCTAATGGAGAAGGAATTAATGTTAATATTCAAGAGTTAATGACGTTACATAATTTTGAAGGATATTAAACTATGCAACTTAGATATTTATACTGTTACTTTAAAGGTTTGTCAAATTAGGATGATTTATGTAAAGTCGATAAAAAGCAATAATCTACACAGAGAATCAAGAATGGTCAAGTATTTTCTACAAGTTTCTCAATATAAGTTAAAGTTTTCTTTTTTATATTTTGTATTAAGTTTTGTGGGAGAGTATTTGTAGTTTTATCATTGCAATTTTTTATATATGTTTATTAAAATATGTGTATGACTCATTAGTATTTTCATTTATAATGTAAGTTTTATGAAACTAATTACTAGACTCACGATTTATACGGTATATGAGTTCAATTAAATATGATATTTCAATAGTTGGGGATTTGGTTTTTTGACATCAGTTATAGTGAATTGAGTGGTTTGTGCGCCAATTCTTGTGATGTCGGGCTGACTGTAATAGAACATTTTGAAACATTAATTGGTCTTAAAAAAAGATTGATTGGCGGGAGGTAATAAGATCCTCCATGGTCGTACATTCTATCAACTATTTCCATTTTTTATTATTTCAAACAGTAAAAATAATAGTTATTTTTTTAAACATACCTTATTATAAATCATGATAATCATTATATCCCTATTATTGTTTTCCACTATTGATATAAATCAATAAATATTTGGTTATTTTGCTATAGGCTCAAGGGATGTTTATACATATTTCCTTAATATTTAGATTGCATATACTAGGACATTTCCATCATGTGAGATTTCTTAATGGTCTTGGATTTTAATTATCCAACCATAAATTGTAAGACATGGATGCATTCCGTAAAAATTGTTTGAAATTTAACTAATAATTCATTTATCTTAGTGTAGGTTAAAGACCTGTAATACTGGATTTCATTAAACAACAAACTTTGATATCAATTTTCTTTGTTTATTGCACACATTACCAATGAAATATCTTTTAATTGTTTCTCCTAATTGTATATGTAAAATATCTTTATGTACTCATTATTTGGATGAAGTCTCATGAATACAATCTACAATTTTAATTTTCTTTATATTAATATATATAATGTGAGTTTCGATACAAGTGCTCTTAGAAACAATTAAAATACAAAATAGAGAATTCATTACATTCTGTTAGCGAGTGTAGAATGAACAAGCGTATTTTAGTTTCTTTGTGATATCAACCCTAATAAACATAATTATGCTACATTTTATGCATGAAATTTCTCTAGAACTCCACATGTTCAACGCCTAGGTGGAAATCTAGTTAGATGAGAAAAAGGAACATATCAATCACGTAAAGGATTTCAAGCCTTTGTATAGATAGTAAATTAGTGGGTAGTTACCACACACACACACACATATATATATACACACATATATTTATTATACTAAAAGGAGCAGTAAAACTGAATCTTTTTCCTACCTTCGACATGATTCTAGAATCATAATCTTTTTTATTTTTTTCTTTTTTGTTTTGCTTATTTTTCATTTGCAGTTTTTGTTTAACTGTTGTAACTACCTTCAAATTTTGTAGAAACTACCCATATTTTTCATTTATAACTACCCATCTTTCTATTTATTTTCTGTAATTACCACCACTTTAGTTGAAACTACCCATGTTTCTCATATTTCTATCTAAATAAAGCTTAATTTTCATTCACAATTATTTTGCTTATTAATTAATTTCCTTAATATTTGATGCCTTTTCACATTCATCCCCATCTATTCTTGCTTTTCTTATTCCTTTTCGGGTCGTGTTGGTGATATTACAAACTAAAGAGGCTCTGATAACTTTGTTGCATTTTTGTTATTGAGATAAATCTAATTTAGAGATTGAGAAAGTTAAAACAATCCTCAATTAATATGTTTATGAGCTTTTTTTTTAATTCATGTTCATGAGCTAATTAGTTGCTTAATTAAAATAATAATACTTGAATTTGCATCCTTTAGACCAATGTACTCGGTTGTGTTTTAATAATAATTTACACTAATTAATCAATAGTTTTGATAGTTTTAAGTAATTTTATCCACTTGATCATTAAATTTTTTAGTAACCAATTAATATTTTTTGGGTTACTTATTAATTAGTTATTGAAAATGGACTTAGATTGTTTAACATTGTAAGGGATGTTTTCTTAACGTTGTACCTTATTAATTTATTTTGATAATTAAGCGGTTGTTTTGTTACTAATTAGTAATTTGGATTAAATCATAAATGTTTATTTACATATATTCTAATTTTTTTAACTTAGAACGTTCATCAACAAAATGCATTCCTATAGTTAAATAGTAGTAGTATGTTTTAGTAAATAAAGTGCTTTAGTTATTGGTTTGCAATTAGTTTTGTTTACATCTTTTTTTTTTAGCACAAGGAAGAGATAGGGGAGGGGAAATATGTGTAATTTGAACTCGAGACCTTCCATCTAAAGCGTGAAAATCTAATCATTACGATTTGCGCATCTATTGGAGCCACTGGTTTACACCGTATTTGTTTAAATTAGATAAATCATCGACCAAAAAGAAAAAGAAAAAGAAAAATGTTGTGTATTCTATTAATATATTTTAGTACTTTTACAACTTAAATAAGCTTTTCAACCAATTCTATCAAGTAAAAGAGATACTTAGCTATTGTTTGGCATTTAACTTGGTTTAGGTCATATTTGTTTAAATTAAGCAGCTTAGAAAAAAAAGCATATGTTTTGTTGTTTTATTTATTTATTTATTTATTTTATCTAATCACTTTAAATCACATTTTCATAGATTAAAAGTAAATAAGAAATTAAGGAAAATATATAAAGGGGAAAAAAACCGAAGGATTTCCCCTTTTATGTCTTAACTAAGTATATCTTGCTATAGTCAGAAATGAGTTACATGTACAAAGCCAACAAATAACACGAAAAATGGCGTTTTATAGAAAAGGTGTGTTAAATTTGTAATACTTACACTAAAAAAAAAAGAAAGAAAGAAAGAAAAGAAAAAGAATATCTTCGATTTAAAAAGCTATGTTTAATCAACATTTTTATATTTACATAATAATTTTTTGAATTTTGCTTATATGTGCTACAAATTTTGTAGCATTCATTATATACTAGTGGCGGATCTAGGATTTTCTAATAATACGGGCTACAATAAAAAAAATTCAATTCGACTCAAAAATCATTAAAAAAATTAACATTTTTATATAGAAAAAAATAAAAGAAATTTTGGCAAACACGGGCTACGGCCCGGGCTTGCCTATACCTAGATCTGCCAATATTATATTTGTCACAGAATTAAGTCCGTGCAATGCACAGGACAAAAACTAATTTGTGGTTAGTGGTGGTTACCATAATCATATGACTCATGAAAGTTGGTTGACGGTGTTACTTCAACATGCCAGAAAATGGGATCCGCTCCACTACCCTGTAATATCATATGTCCTTCACTGAACACTATTAGAAGCATGACGAGTAACAATATATGTTTTGACCATGTGCACGACCTGGGTGGAAACATTAAACGATGCTATCCGGAACGGGTTCAATTCAAGGGGCTTATTTACTTTTTGAACAGAATTTTCTGCGCGTGTATTAGTTACTTCATGAAATTTCCACCGTTTGACAAAAAACCCGTTGGTGGGAATGAACGGAATATTGAGTTTTAATTATGAAACAGCAGCCAGCCACGTGTCCATAGGGTTGGCGTTAAAAGAATAACGAATTTATTTACGCCTTCAAATCGTGAATGAACTGTTCACAATTTAACGTTCATTCTATCAATGTATTACCACATTTTTATATATTGCTAGAACATCATCAACTGTGTGATGCACGAGATTATTAACAAAATAGAGTATCACAAGAATTACAAAATAAAAATAAGATGGAAAACTCAATTTAAGATTTTTATAACAATATCAAAATTAATATTACAAGAAAACTGCTAATTAGTGAAGGCAAGAAATCCGTCGGTAATTACCGACGACGAACCTAAATCTTTTCGGTAATTACCGACCGAGGCGTGTACGCATTCGGTAACTACCGACGGCCATACATAATTGTTAGTAACTACCGACAACTAGCTGAAGCCATTGGTAATTAATGTTGGCTTTTCCATGCCGTCAGTAATTTCCGACAAGTTACTAGGCCATTGGAAATCTTCAACATTTTTTTTAGCTAAAAATGCAAAATAATTTTGAAGAGCAAATATGCATTTTAACTTATGAATTTAACTTACCTCAAATTGTTCTTTAAATTTTTTTCAAAGCAACATTTGTTCTTTAAAGTTACTGTAGAGTATATTATATTATACATATATCTATCACCATAAAATATTTATTTTGTAAAAATGATTGTAATTATTCTTTTATTTATGTTTACACATTTCAAAGTTGCAACTTACATGTGTAAACATTAGTGACAAAACTTTAAAGTGAAAAATAATGCAGAGTAAAAAAAAAATATCTAATATTATTACAAATATATATATATATATAATATGCACAATGTTTTAATTATTTTCTAAATTGCAGAGGCTATATAATTATATGTTAAATATAATATAGATACATATTTATGACAAGAAAATAAGGATAGCATGGTGGTTAGGAATCTAGCCCCCATCTACCAGGTTGGGGGATCGAATCCCCGGCTCCTGAAATTGCTCCAGGAATTACTAAAATGAGGGCAGGTCTGCTTACTCACGGGCGTGTGCGGGCTATGTGGGTTGAGCCCGCTATGTTGATGGGTTGCAGGTTGGGTTGGGTATAGGTCGGTTCGATCCTGGGTCGGTTAACACTGACAAACCAAACACTAACGACCCCGTTAAAGTCGGTCGATAGCCACCGACAAGGCCATTATCAACGGCCGTTTCCGACATAATAGATAGATACGTGTGTGTGTGTGTGTTAGAAATCAATTTAGGTAAAAATTACAATATTATCCAGAAGGTATTATTCTAGTAATGACTTTAAGAAAATATTAAGGCGTTATTAGGAAATGACATTAAAAGAAAAGGGCTTCTTTAGCAATAACTTTACGCGGGAAAAAGGGTTGACCAACTTTGTTATTTTAATATATAAATAAATTTCATAATACCATACCATTGTTTGAATTCAGTGTATTCCATCATGACTTCTCTTTAATAGTTGGTTTTTTATTTATTGTTTTTCAAACAAACAACATTTTGAAATATTTTAGGTGATGATCGTTGGTCTACTTGTAGAGATTACGTTTTCGAACATATTTTTAGATAATTTTATTACTTTGACATTATGTGCATTATTATACTAAATATGAATTTGTAATTTTTCATCAGTGACATGAAAAAGGTGGTGCTAGAAGAAAGGTCATAGTACATAGTACAATAACAAATATAATATATACATTTTTTAAATTAAATTTTTTTTCTTTTGAACATTATAAGGGAGATTTTAGGGAGGGAAATCGAACTCTTGACTAAAGGTATAAGGAACCAGTATAGATGTCATTAGATTATAAAGGCCTTGGCATTTATGCAATTTAATTTAAGTATTGGTATATATTTTATTGGAATACATGAGAAACTATTTTTTTTAAGACCACAAGAGAAACTATTCTGTGGTAAAGGAAAATAAAAAGATAATTGGCACAAAAGTTCTTATTGTTGCACGTTATTGTGCAATTTGGTCCTTCTTTGATTTTAAGTTTCATCCCCTCTATTCCTTTCGGCGAAAGAATGGGTCCCCAATTGTGCAATTGGTCCGTTTTTTATGGGAACAAAAATTTTAATGCTACCCTCCAATTTTCAAGAGCCTAATTTTGTATGTGATATGCTTCATCCCAAGTGATGACATGAGTCAATGATGGATGTCGTCCTAACATATGCCCACCGTCCAAACAAACTTAAACATGACATGAAACTATACACTTTTCTGGACTAAAAAGATCATGACAGAATTTCACCGTAAAATGAACATATCAACCTCAAAATACAAAACAACATTATCCATAAAGATCATATATCAAATAAAATAGATGTACTCATGCATTCATGAATAGTTACGAAGATAAGAAAATAAAAAACATTTCCATATATCACGTCTAAATTCAAAACAAATATCTAGACAAATAAACATGTAGAGAGATCGAATGATGGCAATTATGGATGATCCCAAAGCAAATGATTAAAAAAATAAATTTAATTTCAAACTATGTCCAAACATATATGTCAACATGTTGCAAATCTCAAATTAAACATGCAAGTACGCTTTATCTGAATGAGATGGTGTTTGGCTCAGAAATCCATAGGCATTCCTATAGACACTCAAACTCGATCCTTTTTAAATAGGGTTAATTTCGTAAATCGTCCCCAATTTTTAGGTTAAGAACCAGTTTCGACCCCAACCTTTTTTAAGACACCTCACAGCCTCCGATCTTTCAAAAATGCACATAAATCGTTCATATTTCTACTGTTCCACCAAATTTTTATTAAAATAACAATTATACCCCCCATAAACATTTTAAACTTTTTTTAAAAGATTTAAAAAATAATAAAAACTAAAAAAACCCACTCCACTTCTCACTTGCCGCCGGCAACACTGCCGGCCGTCGGAATGGTCTATCCCGGGGGCCAAAAAAGGGCGTGAATCCCCCCATTTCGGGTGCCATTTCAGGCAAAAATGGGGAGTGAATCCCCCCATTTTGAGATCGGAAGATGGCAACAAAATGGGGGGATTCACCCCCATTTGTGCTGCCATTCCCGTAGCACAAATGAGGCCGAAAATGACAGCCATGTTGCTGCCATTTCCGGCAGAAATGGGGGGTAAATCCCCCCATTTTGCTGCCAGAAATGGCAGTAAAATGTGGGGTATTCACAGCACAAATGCTGCTGGAAATGGCAGCCTTTTGGCTGCCATTTCCGGCAGAAATGGGGGGTGACTCCTCCCATTTTGCTGCCAGGGTAGCAAAATGGGGGATTCACCCAGATCGGAAGAGCACACGTCTGCCTCCCATTTGTGCTGCCATTTCCAGTAGCACAAATGCTGTCGGAAATGGCAGCACAAATGGGAGGCTGCCATTTCCAGCACAAATGGGGGGTACACGACGCTCTTCCGATCTGCCGGAAATGGCAGGAAAATGCAGGGATTTACCTCTGGCAGCACAAATGTTGCAGGAAATGGCAGCCATGTTGCTGCCATTTCCGGCAGAAATGGGGGAGAATCCCCCCATTTTGCTGCCTGAATGACAGCACAAATGAGGGGTGAATCCCCCTTTTGCTGCCATTTCCGGCAGCAAAATGGGGGGATTCACCCCCTTTTTGGCCACGAGAATGGACCATTTTGGCAGCCGGCCGCTGACAGTACTGCCGCGACAAGGGAGACGTGGGGTGGAGATGGGGTAGGGGTGGGTTTTTTTAGTTTTTTATTATTTTAAATATTTAAAAAAAAGTTTAAAATATTTATGGGGGGTATAATCGTTATTTTGATAAAAATTTAGCGAAACAGTAAAAATATGGACGATTTGTGTGCATTTTTGAAAGGTTGGTGGGCTGTGGGTGTCTTAAAAAGGTTGGGGACGAAACCAGTTCTTAACCTAAAGGTTAGGGACGATTTGTGAAATTAACCCTCTTAAATACTATATATGAAGGTTAAGGGCCCTGCTTGATAGGGGTAACGACAACATCATCATTTATTTGACATCACATACATAATCATGCATACCGTTACTTGTTGAGTATAATTAGCTCATATAGTATATTTTGCATTTTAAGTGTTAGAATGCAAGTGATGAGGTCGGTGACAACTCTAAGATGACTGAATAATTGTGTACTGGGGCCTTGATTATGATGCATAGATTAACCACAAGGTAAAACCCAAAAAGGTTACGATAATTTTAAATTAATAATTTATTATAATTTCACAAAAGCGCATTAAAGTACATTTTACATAAATAACTCTCGTTTGTCTTCTGATTCTGATTTTTTTTATTTATCCCTATTTTATTCTTTTGGAAAACTTTAAATGCAATAATAATTAAATTCCGTAATATAATATGTAAGGATTTGCAAAAATAATTGGGATCGTTACATAAATTGACAACAAAGGGTCAATTTACTGCTCAAAATTGAAACATCAATTTCTGAAGGTTGCAGTCATTAACAGTATGCATAACTACAAGATATAAGGGCTATTGGGGCGACAAAATGGAAACGACGTGCATTTCGCCCCTATAGCGTAGACTCTGAAGGGATGACAAGAGAATGTCGCCCTTATAGGTTAATATCCCTATGGACGCGACACAAGTCGCTTCTATCTGTGTTACTGTTGTTACTATAACAACAACCTTACTCCAACAACATCTAGTCGTCCTAGTACTAATAATATAGGGGCAATATGTTGCCCACATTAATGTCATCTCTATAGGTGAATGAAAAAATTGAAAATTTTCAACTTAAAATGGGCGGAGAGAAATAGCGTGCTCCATCGATAGACATTACATGTTTGTCCCTATACAAATTACGAAGTGATTAGAATTAAGTCTCCCAATTCATACCTAATTTTAGTACTCCCTCTTCTTCCTGCTTTCTCTCCAATTTCCAGCAACTCTCGCCATCTCTCTTTTAGATACCATGTCGTCTATCTTTTCTTTCAGCTGCTTGAATGTGCCTGACTCCCTATTTAAGTTTTTGAACCTGAAATGGTTTTCTGACTTTGTTTTGCAGCTGATAATTTTCTTTGATGATGTTTGATATAAGGTTGGAAAAGCTAGTGGAGATAGGTTTAAGTCCATGAGTGATGAGGTGGTTCACTAGATAAACGAAGACTTGCTTCTTAGTAATGAAATTCACTCGTTAGTGCTTGTTTATACTTGCTCTGTAGGATGTTAAGTTTCTGGAATATTAAAAATTTCTGGAAAAAGCTCTTTTTTTTTAGAAGGCAAAGAAGCTTAAGGGGATGAATGAGTGAAAAATCACTACAAGAAAACTGTTAAATACAGACGGAATTTCACCGACGGATGAAAATTCATCGGTAATTACCTACGAAAATGCAAAACCGTCAGTAATCACGGACGAAATCAAGATACCATCGGTATTCGTAGACGAGACTTCTGTCCGTCCGTGATTACCGACGACCATATTAGTCTGTCGATAATCACAGACGGAAAGCATCATAGCGTCAGTGATTACCGATGGCAGCTGTTACCGATCGGTAATTACGGACGAGTTCATAGATGAAATGTAAATCCGTCGGTGATCACCGACGATATGAAATTGCCGTTTAGGGCGTCGGTAATTACCGACGGGATTTTTCACCTATCGGTAAATACAGACAGATGTTCACGTCGTCAGTAATTACCGACGGGTTGTTCTCAGCCGTCGGCAATGAAAGACGGCCTTGAACAAACTATTAGTAACATTATCCAAGTTCTAACTTTCTAGCTAATCATTTGATGTTCCTTTCAGCCTGTTAAATCCTTGCTTTGATTCATTTTGTTTATGTGTTTATATTCGTACATGCTTTGTGTAAACATATAATAAAATATTATTTTCTAATACATAATTTATGTTTTTTAGAAACATATAATATGCATATATGATAGCAGAGTAAATTTCACAAGATAAAACACGCTCTGAAATGAAAGCCAATTTTATTAGTAATGTAAAGAGGTACAATATTCCATACACTAGTTCGCAAGAAAAAAAGACAGAATAAGTGAACATAATGGAATGTAGATAACAACATGTATAGAGCCTTAATCTCCAAGGCGACAATTGCAATTCTGGAATTCATGAGGCATAAGATGATAATCTGACCCTCCTAACCATTGTCGAACACATATGTGCGCCTCTGCATGGACTGATTCATTTCCGTGTTCTATTCGTCGACGAGACTGATCTTGGACGTGATCTGTGGCCATCATGCAGAGCTTGTAGTTGATGCCATGTACTGAGGCAGGCATGGCCAATATGTCCTGTGCAATACTCGATAAAACTAGGTATCTGGCTTTATGACCGTTCCACCAGTGTATTGGATTTACAAGGCACCACTCTACACGTTGTGTGTACTGGTTCTCATACTCAATCAATTCTGGAAATTGCATGTCATCATATGTTTGACATGAATATAGATTATACAATTCAATTAGTTTTGCGGCAACCTCCTCCTGGTTGATGTCAAACTGGAGACCCGTCGATTCGGTTATGGAAGATAACATGGAAAGAGTTCCTCGTATATTGTGTAATGGGTTGAACATTCTACCCAAAATGAATACCATGGGGAGGCCACTGAACACGTTGTTGAATTTTTCTTAGATTTGGGTCAAAATCGGGGCAAACTCTGACTCTGGGTCTCTAAAAAAAGCAAACATATTCACAACCTCGTAGAGTTGCCCGACAACAAGATGGGAAGAAGGACGGTGCTATCAAAGTACACGAAAAAAAGGTACTAGGCAGGTTAGTAGATTGGACAGCATACCACACATAAACCAAGACTAGGAGGTAGGAAGATAATTACTACCAGAAGCTTCAAGAAAGGCTACGATCTGAATCCAGTGGCGCAATGTTAACTCAAGACTTTGTGCCTACTGGTCTATATCAGGATGGGTCCATACGTAGCCACCTCTTTTGTAAAATTTTGCAAGAATCTGTGGGTAACGTGAGCGGAATCGACGATGGTTATCATGGCATTCACGCTTAGCATCTCTGATCTGAAAGATAAATGGTTGGAGCAAACCTGTTGCAAAAGTTGTCACGGAATGGAGGGCGTTGAATGCACATTAAGCATGCATGGGCCTCCCAGCGGTATTGTGATGGGGATATCCAAACTCTGTTAAATTCTTGCAAACATCTATATCATGGATAGAGTCAAGACCAGTAACGCATAATATTCTGCTAGCAATTCCATAATCATATAGAAACGCTTCTATTAGTTGAGCAATGTCTCGGGCGGGCTCATCTCTAGCAACTCATTTCAGGGCTATAAGTTTGTACTGCAAACTGTTGTAACGGCCCACGTACATAATTGTGACAAACAAATATCTCCACTCGATAATATCTTGCGCAAAAAAAAAAAAAAGAACACAACAAAGTGACCTTCGTGGCATGCAAATTCTTGTTTTAGTACCTCCTTCCAGTGGTTGAACTCTTCTATGCACAACGGCTGGTTATTGCTGGCATAGTTGGATGAGGTAGACATGATTTTGTGAAATTCTTGGTATAGGAATAATTTACGAATTGAAAATATAGTTCGAGAAATTTTTTAGAGTTTGCCTAAATATAGAAGATCTCATATTTGTAGGGGAAATGGTTGAAGACGGAACTAGATTAGTAACAGAGATAACACACCATTAACTGACATTGAAATGACCATTGCTTAGCTTGATAGTGAGTAATGCATAAATGTAGCCTTTTCTAGACTTATCACATGCTCTGCTTTAGGCTTTAGGAAAAATAGAGTAGACTGCAACAGTCAATAGTTACTTGTCAAACCATTCTCAATCATGATGACAACACAATGGAAAAATATATAGGAATAGTCTGACAAGCTAATACACGCCTGAAAACAGTCCATTTTTTCCTAATAATTGGCGCATGTTTTTTAATCTGGTTCTACTCACTTTTTCAATAATTGTATCTTACCGACAAACAAAAACTCCGTCAGTGATTACCGACGACAAGAAAAATACCGTCGGTAATCACGACGGTCCTTCAGGGGCAGTCGGTAATTACCGACGGTTTAAATAATCCGAGGAATACTAACCCTTTGTGTCATAAGGAACACATTCTCAATTATGAATACTAAATCATAGATAATCCAAGATTCAAAGATATGCACTATAACAACAAAATCTTTTCAGAGATATTTGGCATAAAATTCATATATACTTTGACACAAAGAAAGCAACTAACAAAATTAAGATATTTTCTCAAAAAAAAAAAAAAGTATGGTACATGTCACAGTTCACATATGACTATGTAAATGTTCCAAAAAAAAATTATAACAGATAGCATATTATGAAATTTAACAAGACATGCATACATTTGAATAAAATTAACACCCAAGAATAGTAAGTCTACACTATAAAATGTAGTCAATTACTCACTTACCATAGAGAAGTTTGTTGTGCCAACCTCTTTCACCTTGAGCACAAATAAATAAGCTTATTTCTTTGCAACTAAATTTCTCTATGTGCCTTGAGCTTAAGTATTAACTTGAAGAAATGAAATAGACAGGTGTTCAAAGACAGGAATTCGGAACGAAAAATGCGAATACACAGAATCGGGTAAAAAAATGAGGTACAAGATAAAATGTACGAGTGTCACCGACAGCCACGTGAGCTCCGTCGGTGATTACCGACGTAAAGTCAAAGGTGGTCGGTGAGCACTGACAGCATGTCAAATACCGTCTATAACCAACAACGGATGCCACCAACCGTCGGTGAACGCTGACGCAAAATATAGAGTTGTCGGTAAATGACTAATGGCTGACCCAAAAGTAGTCTGTGAGCTTAATAAGTACCTAGTCATTTTAGAACTTACACTGACTCTGTCATTTTAATGATGTCGGATTATTTTTTTTCTCTGAAGTAATGTGAAAATGGAAAAATATATTAATACCTCGATAAACAAATATGCTGAAAATAGAGAATGTAACATGGTGTGGTGCTTTGTCAAACACGCTTTAGATTTATTGAAATATAAAGCTATGTGTGATATTAATATTGTTAAATTTACTGTGTTGTAAGTGTTATTAAATTTAGTACATATTATATGTACTGACAATGATTTACCTATGCACTTAAACTTGTTGTTTATATAGTGTATTGAAACTCATTTGAGCGATTTCTATTTAGAGTGTATATGGCTTCCGACCGTTCATGGATGTATCCGCATCGACAGGACAGATTGGTTTCTCAGAGTTTCATTGATGGTGTTGACATATTTGTCGAATTTGCCCATTCACAGCCAGGTTGTGTAGATCGGATTAGATGTCCGTGTTTAAACTGTCGTAATACAAAGCACCACGATCTGAATCATGTCAGAGTACATCTATACACAAGAGGATTTATGCATGGATACACCATGTCGACCGCACATGGAGAGCCGTGGCCTAGTAATTCATATACTTTAGGCGAGTCGTCATTTGGTTTAGGCAGCTCATTTTCATCACACAGTACGACAAACAATAGCCTTCATACCATGGTAGTTGATGCCATGGGCCCTGAAAATTATAATACATTTGTCGGTGAAGACTTGGGCGGATCTAGTGAGCAGGAACCCAATGCAAGTGCTAAAAATTTCTTTAGATTGTTAGATGAGGCCGACAACCCATTGTGGCCGGGTTGCCAAAACCACACCAAATTGTCGGCAATGTCACAGCTTTTGAATTGCAAGTCTGAGTACAACATACCTACATAATGTTATGATCGTCTAATGTCTATTGTTAAAGACATGTTGCCTAAAAAAATGTGTTGGAGCCAACATTTTACAAAACAAAAAAGATGGTATCTACACTCGGCCTTGGTTATGTGAAGATTGATGCTTGTGTAAATGATTGCATGCTGTACTACAAGGAGACTGAAAACTTGACTTGATGCAGGACATGCAAAGAACCACGATATAAATAGGGGAATTGTCGAAGCCGTAAAGTTGCTCGCAAGTTATTGAGGTATCTACCTCTAACTCCTATACTTCAAAGGCTGTACATGTCGAGAAAAACAGCACAAAACATGGTGTGGCATGCGAATAATGTATTTACCGAATGTGGGGTAATGTCACACCCAAGTCACGGCGAGGCGTGGAAGCACTTTGACAGGACTTACCCTGGGTTTTCTCTTGAGCCGCGGAATGTTCGTATTGGTCTTTGTATAGATGGGTTCAATCCATTAAATATGATAAGCGGACATTACTCCTGCTGGCCTGTTATGATTGCCGTATACAACCTTCCTCCTGAGATGTGCATGAGGCAGGAGAACCTGTTTCTAAGCATGGTTATCCCAGGACCGCAAAGTCCAGGGAAAAACATCGATGTCTTTTTACGTCCACTAATAGATGAACTAAAGTAATTGTGGGATGAAGGGAAAAAAACTTATGACGCACATTCCAAACAAAATTTCTGTATGCGAGCAGCGCTAATGTGGATAATAAGTGATTTTCCAGGGTACGACATGCTGTCTGGATGGAGCACACATGCCAAACTGTATTGTCCGTACTGCATGGGGAACTCAAAATTTTTTAGATTAAAATACGGATGAAAATGCTCATTTTTGACTGCCACCGCCAGTTCTTGCCACACAGTCATCCATTTAGAAAGCAAAGAAATAGGTTTTCCAAAGGCCGAGTTGAAAAAGACATAGCACAAGGGAGGCTTCCAGGGGAATATTTGCGCGATATCATTGACCGGCTCCGAAATTTTATAGCAGGCAAGCAAGTTCTGAGGGCAAAGCTTCCAGGTTTTGGCAGTGAACATAATTGGGTGAGACAGAGTATATTCTGAGACTTACCCTATTGGCACACAAATCTTATCCGATACAATTTAGATGTCATGCACATAGAGAAAAATGTGTTTGATAATATATTCTACACAGTGATAGATGTTAAGAGACGGTCAAAGGATGATGCTAAGGCAAGGAAAGACTTGGAGCTCTACTGCAACCGGCCATGTTTTGTAATGCGGCTTAGGATTACATTAACTTTTGTATTGCCGTAAAGACATATTTGTACCTGTTAATCTTATTGTATATATAGATGAAATTATGAACACGTTGTTTTGCTAGATAGGTTGCTCACGAAGGATGTTTCGGATTAAAATTGTAGGCATTAATAAACTAAATTTTGTGCAACTTGAACCAGTGTTGTTACTAATCAGTGCAGAGTCTGTCAGTGCTTTCCGACGGCAAGTGTAAGTCGCCGGTGATTTCCGACGAGAAAAACCGTAGTAGATTTCCAACGGAAACATAACCAGTCTATACTCACCGACGGGAGACGCCGTCAGTACATAGCGACGGCAACCACCGTTGGTGATCACTGATGGGCACAATCTGTCGGTGATCACTGACGACACCATCCGTCGGTACATACCGACGACACATTCTGTCGGTAGATCTCCGTCAGTAATCATAGACGGTAGGGTCGTCGTCTGGGATTACCGACGAAATCTCCGTCGGTAATCACAGATGGAAGAATAGTTGCCGTCGGTGATAACCGACAAGGCTTTTACAGACGACATGTTCCGACGGCCACCGATCGCCGGGGATAAGGATTACCGACGGATTTACCACAGTTACCGATGGATTTGTTCGTCGGTGATCGACTGTTTTCTTGTAGTGAATGGAAGCCTATAACAAGAAACTGGTAATCCATCTTTGAACAGTGTTGTGTCTGTTTTTGTTAGTAGTAAGCACTGGAAGACTAAGAAAGTGTTTAGCAACTGCCTAGGATTATAATCTGCGACGTGACATCATTTTATTAGTTGTTTTTGTAAAAAGTAAACAATTGCGGCTTGACTTTTACTTTTTTACTTTTTGAAAAAAGTAAAACCAATGAAATGATGTCATATGGCAGATTATAATCCAAATTATAATCCGTTGCAGTTTGCCACACACTTTGTAAGCTTGGTTTGTTTGTATAGGCCAGGGGTATTGATGATGATTTTGACAACTGAAAGTCTGAGGTCAATGATGAGGAGGTTGATGGTGAGGGCAGTGGAGATGTGAGTTTTGGATTATTGATACCATTGTCTTACCAACTTAAAACCAATGACCCTATGTTAACTGTATGTTAACTGTTATGTCTTTTGAATAAATGTAGGAGGAAGATGACGACTCAGGATATGAACTATCACATGATACAGAGTTCTCTAGAATTGGTGTTTCAATGGTTGACTCCAGTACATGTTTTTAGTGATATAAATTTGTGGTCAGCAGCCTTAAATTTGACTTTGTAGTTTCTCTTAACATTTGTAAAGAACTTTGATGCTTTTATCCTAATAGTTTAAGAGCGGCATAGTTATTACTTTAATCACTCATTTTGTTTCAAGTTCTTACATCTTCTATTATATTTCTTGTGCCTTATCAGTTTGAGCTTGATGGTGGCTGATGAAGGACAAATCATATACACAATCATAACTCTAGGTACACGATGTTGTGTTTCTTTTGGCAATTAAGATCATGGTTATGTACGGATGTCTTAGACGGTAGCAATTTCATAGTAGCTTTGAGATATATGTTAGCACATATAACTTAAGTTAGCATATTTTGTGGCTTAGTTTGGTGTCTTGACGCTCGTTGGTATGATAAGGGAAACTTTGTCAATTGTTGAAATTTTACTCGCTTTGGACTTCCTGTTGATTTTGTTTCTTGATATTAGTTGTTGAAAGTAGCATATGTGACGATATCAGGTGGCGTATAAGTTCTCGTCATTAACTAAGAATGTACCAAAATTTAAATATTTTTTTAAAAATCAGTGAATCTATTGAGGCAACATTGCCGCCCTATAGATTTTTTTAACCTTTAACAGACCTGTCGAGGCGACATTTTCGCCCCCTATAGGTCCATGAACCAGGCCTACTTAGTATCAGTGGGAAGTTGTTGCAATAGGCACCAACTCTAGTAGCGACAATAGTCGCCCCTATAGAAAAACTGGTGCTGGCTTGTTGGGACGACATTCTTGATGCGATTTTCGCGCTGCTGTAAGTCGATAAGGGCAACAAATGTCGCCTCTATTGGCCTGACTTCTTGTAGTCAATAAATTTACAGTTTACTTGCATTCTAATAGGTTAAAGATAATAATCTAGCATCAAAGGAAGTATAAATCACATGTCATTGCAATAAACCAGCTAAAGAATGCTAATTGTGAGCTGGAAAGTTTCAAGAGTATTAATAGATTATATTCTACTTATAAATTAATATTATAAACGCAAGCACATTTTTCTGTTTTGGTCATGCAATGTGATAATAATCAATACGTTCCCGGGACGGCGTAACACTAAAACCACTCAAATGAGACAAAGTATGGCAAAATCATTATGCTTCTGATTAGTAATCCTATAAAGGAAATTGTTTCCATTACCAACAAAAATATTTCAGAAAACTTGCCAAAAGAGAATACAGGTTCAGCCAGAATTGAAATTCAGCAAGGCGGAGACATTTTGCTATCAGATTATTAATTAAAAAAAAATCATCAATGCATAATCAGCATATGGATCAATATGATTTTGTTGTACTTCTTTAATTGTAACTGTAAACTAGACATTTGTATTAGAAGAAATAAATTCCTAGTGTATATGTGCGTGTGTAAATATAAAATTTAACTCATGAACAATCAACAAGATTTCAGATTATTCATAGTACTTTTGTACAAAACTCAAGCTTTCAAATATTTTCATTTTGTAAATTAAGTTGTTTTCAAGAAAGAGAGGAAAGGGAAACTTCATAAAATTTGAATAGGAGAAGAAATAAGTTGAAATGATCTAGGGTTCAAGTTGAATTTCCGTTTTGTTGAAACTGATCAACACAACACTGAGATAAGAGCCCATCTGACAGATCAGGTCCCAAGTCCTCAAGCACCAAAACATTGTCTTCCTCTTTATTAATGATTTCTTTCTTCTTGCCTTTGCTTTTGGCTGAATTCCGAGTCCTATGGGTCTCTTTTATGGCTTCTGCTGGTGAAGAACCATCCTTGCACATGTAATTCATCTTTTTCATGGATTATTGCTCCACCTTTTCTAAAGAGAAATTTCGGGTTGCTGAAGCTCCACGCATTGCAAATGCAGCTTGATCATAGGCCAAAGCAGCTTCTTCTGCACTGCTAAAAGTCCCCAGCCAAAACCTTTCTCCATTCCTTGTCGATTCCCTAATCTCAGCTGCATACTTTCCCCATGGCCGATTCCTCACCCGATATAGCGCTTTTTCGAGCTGGACTCGGCTTCTTTATCTACCCAAAAAGAATCCATACCTCAAAAGAATGACTGATCATTGACCTTTTCCTCCTGTACAAGACCTTGAACTATATATATGTACATACAAGCCCCAAAAATTAAAAAATAAAAAAAAAGCAAAATGCAATTGCAATATTAATTGCTGGAGGGAGAAGAATAAGGCACCTTTTTTAAAAAAAAAAGGGCAAAAAATCAATTTTATATCACCAGGAAAATGTACAGCCGAGAAAAATGGGGATGGTCAACCCTTTTCCAACTACGTAGGTACAAAAGGAGAATAAAAAAGAAAAACTAACAAAACTAGAAAAGCAAATAAACAAAAAAATAAGCACCAGCCATCTATCAAGACAAGCAGCAAAACAGTGGGCAAGAGGAAAACCACTTCACGAGCAGAAGCAGCAGTCAGAACCGGGGGAAAAATAAGGAGCAGCATGTCACACCAAAGCCAACATTAGAAACCATGCACAACAAGTATGGTTGGCAGGAGTTTGACAATAATGAAAGTCAAGATTCTTGCATAATAAGGGATCCCTTTGGCCAGAGTACCATGCATACTCCACTCAATTGGAAAAATCAAGAACCGAAATATATATATATGTGTGTGTGTGGATTTATGTGATCTAATTTAATTATTGTTAAATTGAGACTCTTTGAGTTCTCAATTAGTTAGAAGTACCCTATATATTAGTCATGTAGTATAATAATTTTTTTTTTTCCGGGTGGGGGTATATCTCTATCATGATCAAGATTGTGTAGGGGTTATAAAATAAAATATTATAAAGGAAAATACTATTTGTAGGGAAGAATTAACAAAATCTTTTACAAAATAAGATAATTTTACCATCTTAGCCTCGTGTATTGTGTGATTTGAGAAAAAATAATTTAGACATAGATGATGGTGAATTTACCATGTTATCTAAAAGATTTTGTAAAGACAAATAACATCACTCATATTATTTTATGTTTTTATACCTTTCCTAATGAAATAAAATTGAAAAGTTTAATCAAACCTAAATTAGGTTATATAATAATGAATTAATGATTGCATAATGTAGCTAATAATTCAAAAGAACGGGGCAGCAACAAATTATGGAGTATGGACAACCAATTTTTCATTTTTGTCAAACTCTAAAACAATACTTCCAATCTTTATTATATTATTATGTGTTCTAAAAAATTTTCCTACTCGTTTACTTCTAGTTTAAACCTGAAAGTTAACCTTACCTTATCTTTATTGTACTTTTTGCCTTTTTACTATTCCTTGTTCATTTAAACTTACTTCAGATGTACTTTTGATGGTTTCTTTAAAGTAGGAAAAAAAGGTACAACATCTTTTTTAACGATTTTTAAATGAATTATAATGATATTCATCACCAGTGGTTCACCATCTCATATGGTAATATATTGTAAATTAAATGATAAGTGTAATTGAAAGTGGGAAAAGTAATATATTGAATTGAATTTGATGTCACTTAATAATAGTGATGGTCTAAAAATATTCTCCCACCATATATCAGGTGAGATTATCCCATCAAACGCACATGTGATAAGAAATCATTAGACGACCCACACATTATGAATAGGTGATGGCGTGATGCCCTGTTGACAATTTTGGACATCCCACATGTTACTAGGTGATGGTCAGCACCGGTTATGAATAACACTGATCTTTTTAAATACTCCCTTGCTGTGTTGTGCAGTTAGACTTAGATCAATAGATTATACTACTTACATATAATCATTTTTTTTTGGGTAGTTCCAAATATACAATCTCCTTTTTAATTTGAGGAGATATTTTTTTATCTTTTTACCACCCTCAAAAAAAAAAAAAACTCTTTTGATATTTCTTGTAATAACTACTCCTTCCATCGAGTAAAAATAGTATATTTTTTATTTTCACAATGTTTAAGAAAAATGCAGTTAATGTTATTGAAAAAGCAATATTTAATATCAATTTTTCTATAGTCCCTTGCATTTATCTATTATTATTTCATTTTAATTTTTCTTGTTTGATAATAACAACACATATTAAAAAAGTATATATAAAAACTAAGAAATTAACGAAAGAAAAGTGCACTATAATTTGGGATGGATTATCTTTTTGGGACAAAACATGCATTATTCTTATTAAATAATGATATATTAGAAAAGTTATTCATATGATTTGTTTTTCCAATAACTTTTCTTAATTCTTTTGAAAAAGTAAATAAAAATATATAATTATTAGAACGGAGGTTGTAATTTTAAATAAATAAATAGATATAAATATAATAACACAAGTAAAGACACCTAAAAATAAGTAGTCAAATTAATTCACCTATTATTATTGGCTAAAACACATGTAGCTCCCCTATAGCATGTATGCATCTCCATCCATCTCCCAACATAGTCTTAATAAAATAATGTCAACTAAACTGTAAACCGTTTTCTACTCCTATTAATATTATTGTTTGCACACAAACCTGATTTTTTCTCCTTTTATTGTTTCGTAACTTTGAAGAGAGGCTTAACCCTTAGACCCTGTCTTTTGTCTTCTTCTGTCGGCGGATTCCACCTGAATACATGCACACTTACCGTCATTTTTTAATATATTTAATTAATCGATCTATCCATTAGTTAAGGTTTATTTAATTCTTAATTATTACTGTCTTCATCTCAAAAAGGTGGTCATATTTCCTCTTTTATATAGATTAAAAAAAGTTCATTTAATAATATTGAAAAAGTAAATTTTAACATAATTTTTTATTTATTAATTATTTCACTTTAATAATTCTATTTTTTTATAACCATACACATTAAAGAATGACATATGATAGAAATAATATTTCAACTACTTTTTAAAAAGAAAACTAGACCATATTTTAATATGGATGAAAAAAAGAAATATGGACATCTTTTTGGGACGGAGGTAGTAATAAATATTGGTCAATAAAAGTTTTCATGTTTTCCCGAATAAATAAATAAATAGATAAATAAATATAGCTCTTTAGAAAACAATCTTAAAGAAAATGATGTTCAATAATAATGTACATATAATAATAATCTTATAACTAATTAAATTATTAAATCAGAAGACTTAATGTGGTACTATATAGCTGTATTTCTTTACGTTATTAGTTTGGACTTCATTCATATCGAATGCTATATACAACTTATATAGTCATAGATTTCATTTTTGATCAGTTAGTAATATTTATGAAGTCAGCTTTTGGTATATATGTTAACTCGTAAATATACATATGGTTTTTATCCGTTTACAAAATGGCCGATGAAAGGGGAGGGCGAAAATATTGTAATAAGGCCAAAGTGTGTGTATATATAGACACATACTAAATTATTTTTATAATATTTTAATATGAAAAAAAAAAGCTTTTAAAATGTAAGGGAGCGGTCATGACCACCATACATGTCCCTTCACCTAATCACATTTCAAGAGAGGTATATTCTGATTGGAAGACAGATGAAGGGATACAACTGTATCAATATATATAAGACAGACAATCATAAGAACAGCAAGGACAAATAGCTATAACAACTGATAATGAAACTCAAGATTAATCGTTAACCTCCTTTGAACAGAGGTATATTTTGATTGGGAGACAGAAAAAGAGATACAACTGTATTAGTATATAAAATTAGACAGTCATTAGAACAGCAAAGACAAATAGCTGTAAATGTGTAAGAGCAGAATAGACGTATGATGAAATTAAGTCAAGAATCCTCAACTTGGGGTGTATTGCAGCACCGGTAGTCTTGGACCAAATTGAGATGTTACATCACAATGTACATGTACTTACAACTAAGAGTTCAAAAAGAAAAAGAAAAAAAGAAAGAAAGAACAAATAAAGCATGATTTTGCTTGAAAAACTGGTAATTAATCATTTTAATATAGATAAATAAATAAAGTCGAATATTCTAATTTGTTATAAGCAAAGTAAAGTTGAATAAACTACCTCTATAAAACGTCTTTTTCTAGTCGATACTTCTCCAGTGAACTGTTTGTAGGACCAAAGTGTTGAATCATCCATGCATGAAAATAGTCTGGGTTCTCTGTTTTATAGAGATCTATTTCGGTTTTGGTCATGAGATAAAGGGTTCGAGATTTGGGTATTGCCGTTGTTTCTTTTTTAATTTGACAATATATTTATTACATTGGTACGTGCGCACAAACCAAATATAAACAATTCTTTCAAGTTTGTAATGCTGCCCTTTGTCTTCATCCGTCGGCGGTCATACTACGTTGGAGCATGGATTAATAATTTCTAGTCCCTTGAATTGTTCTATGAGAAAGAATAATTCAACTTAATTATACACCAATAATATGTGTATACAAAGTTTTATTACACAAGTTTGTTTGTGTAGAATTTTGGCAAATTTTATGTATATCTAACATCACACTATATATAAGAAAATGGAACTTTATCTAGTATATAAATAAACTCATATTAAGCAATTTGAAATGATTTCCTATCAGTGGAATAGAAAGCAGGTGTAAGGATGATGTTTAAGAGCCCGATGGTGTCTCCGTCTCTCATATGCTATCAAGGCCCACACATGAGTTTCATGGAAACCACTAGAAGCAGGACTATCTATCAAGCAACTAGCCCATGCTAAGAAACTAATTATACTTCAAAATATCAGCATACCATTTTTAACCCAAATATATATTGTGCGGAATCTTAACGATTAGTTCTCAAAAGAAATATGTTTTATTTTAGTAAAAATAATTAACATTTTATTATTATTATTTTAAAATAAAGGTAGATTGCTAACAAGGAGGTTAATTAGTGATATGCAAGAGAGTCAAGTACTTGTGATAGTTTGAGTCAATTAAGAGCACGTTGTCTTTACTATTTCTCAAAATATTTTTATTTTTTAATTTTTCAAAATATTGAAAACTTATTTATTTCCATATATACCGACTGTCCCAGTGGGGCCAACATGGGTTTCAGCCCATGTCAACCCTTTTTTCTTTTTTTTTTCAAATTTTAGTAAGGGAAAAAAATTAATCTTTTAGTATTAGTTGAATTAAATTTTTAAATTAATCTTTTAGTATTAGTTGAATTAAATTTGTTGTTTTACATGGTTCAAATTATAGTCTAGTAATTAGATACTCAACTACAAAATTGATTTTGGGCATTTAGCGTTTACAATATGAAAATCAAGACCAAACAAGAGATTTCACAAACCATTGACCGAAATTGCTTGGGGAATTTGAAATTTTCAGTGGAAATTATTTATTTATTTATTTTTAGGAGAAAGTTAAAACAATTTTTCTGATTTTCTTGATGTTGGGATTGATATTAGTACATGAAGATAGAAAAAACAAACATGATACTAATATTTAACAACTACTTCAGAGATGCCAACAAAACCAAATTTGAAGTTTTCACTTTATCAAGATTACAACTAGTAATATATATCTATCAATAGTAGAAGAGTTTTGATATTTGAACAAAATGACAAATAAAAAGTTAAAACAAAACTGATATATGGTAGGATCATATTTTTCAGCACATCATATCACTTTAATTTACATAAATGGTAATCACATGGACCACACATGTCTATTTTGTCACTCGCTTTGTTTATTTTTTTTGTCCAAGTAGAATTATTCATAATAGAATGAATTTAGGGCAAATACTAGGAGAAATGGAGAATCAAAAATTTAGAATGAGAGACTTGAAATTTGAAACTACAAACAACAGATTGGGACACGGAGAAATGGAGGAAGATTGAAGAAGGCCCCGAGTGTTCGACCAACCGGCAATTATCGAAGGCCTGAAACACCGCAAGGCAAAACGTTGCTCCCTGACTTTCATATACAAACATCTTGTTCATTTAGGGCGGGGGATGAATAATGAATTCAAGAATTCAATTTGGAATTTGGGGATGTATAAGGCCATCTCTAACCAGAAAACTCTATTTTACAGTTTTATAACTCTAAAATACAGTTTTTGATACTATATTTCACAAAACTTTTTCAACTTATAAACTCTAAAAATGACCCCACATATTTTCCACTTCATATTTTCAGCATTTTCTATATTTTATAAGAGTTTTCTTTTAATTACATAATTTAAAAAGAAAAAAATAGAAAACATAAATATTAAATTCTAATAACAATGATACAATTAAAATTAAGAGAGAAAAGAAAGATTAGACAATATGTTAGATAACATTAATAAGAAATACAAAAAGTGGTTATACTTAGCGTGTAATAGGATTAAAAAAAAAAGCAAAAAAAAAAAGATGGAATCGTCGTTCTATAATAAAATGGAACTGCATATTGAACGCTATCTGCCCATTTTGGCATCCAAAATTTGGATCTCCAAAATGGAGATCAAAAATGGCGTCTGGTTTGGCCCAACCCACGCTAAGAATATCATGGGGTTGGAGAAGCTCTAATGGATGTCAGGTATTGTTCTACTTTGAGCTGTGAATTAAGTCTCCCCCGAGCCCAAAACTAAAAGAAAACTTTTTCATTTTTTTCCTCTTATTCTTCAAAGGTTCTGGGCCAAGACAGGGATGAGCCTCCAGTATGACCCTCTCTAGACTCTGCCACAGATCACCATCTTTCCCTTCCCCTATCTCTCCCTTGGCCCTATTCAATCCTCACAAGCTATGTACTCGCATCATCAACAAACCTTTGGTTGATTCTGCTATGCCCGCATAAAGAGAAACTTGTCACTTTTAGATATGCTTTCACAAGAGATCGGAAGAGCACACAGCACTTTAGGTTTACGATTTAGACTCCAAACAAACATATATCTCTAGAAATGTCTGTTTTAGAGTTATATATGATGTGACTGTTTTTTTTATTGACTATGTGTTTGTAGATATAATAAATTATATTGTATGTGTGTTTGTAGCACTACTACAGAATTGGACCAAAAAAAGGACATACAGGTCGGTTGTTGGTAAAAACGACGCGTAAACAATACGCGATGGCAAATTTGAAAATAATGTTAGTACTATGAGCTTCGGTTGTACGTCCAGAACCGACGCCTGTAAACTGTTTCAACAATGGGCGTCGGTTTCGAGGTCAGAACCGGCGTCTATCATAGGAACCAACGCCTCTTATTTTTTTAATCTATTAATATATAAAAACAGTTAAGTGAGTCTTCTTTTTCCCGCCCATTTTCATGTAGTGTCCTCTGTGGTAAGACTTTCTCTGTAATTGATTTTGATTTATTATTATTTAAGTGTTTTTTTAAAAAATCTGAATCCTTATCTATTTTCCTATTGAATACTTATTCTCTTCAAACTTTCCCTTTCCAATGACTGCTAATCTGCATCTTGAATCGATTTAGCTATTTTTTTCTTTTAATCAATTCTTATTGCTTTCCCAACTCAAAGCTTAAATTCTTAAACTTTTCCCTATATAGAAACTTAATTTTAGTAAATTAATTTAGACTTACTATCATTTAATAGTATTTTTTTTTCTTTTAAGGAATTGGACTTTTTTCTTGGCAAACAAGTAATGCTTTTTTAAGATTGCAATAAAACATTTTTTTTTGGAAGGAAAAAGTTTAATTTTCATTACTAGAGCGATCCAACTCAAGAACAAGGTACAACTAGGGGGAGCACTATTCAAATAAAACATTTTTTTAGTTTTGGTCAATTATGTAAAATCAAATTGGTAATTTGAAGTCATCTGCTATCATCATCATCATCATCATCTATCTTTCTATCTATCTATGTATTAAAAGACATTAGTCGGTCAACCGTATTTTCCCGCCCATTTCATTAGGTAAAATCTGTGGTACCATTTATTTTCTTTTTTTGTTTTCCCTATTTTTTAAAATCAATTATTATATTTAGATTCCTATTTCCCATTGATTTCTATCGAAATTGCTAACTTTCCTATTTGCTAACAAGCTTGCTCCGAGCTAGGATCTGTAACAATCTTCCTTTTTCTCACTGATAAAATTTTAGCAATCTTATCCATTTTTATATATCTAATTTTGAATTGATTCCGTAATTCTCTCAATTCCCTGTCAATTATGTAGGTCAGTTCGCTATTTATATTTGAATCAAAATCAAATCGCTATTGGACTCCCAATTCGAATCCATAATCTTTATATTTGAATCAAAATCAAGTAATGCTATTTTAAGATTGTAATAAAACATTTTTTTTGGGAAGGGAAAAGCTTAATTTTCATTACTAGAGATCCTTTCGATGACCTATGTTGTGTTGAAGGGATATCTATCTAATCCGATCGATTGCGTAAAGCCCGCGATAGCAACGGAACCGGGGAAAGTATACAGAAAAGACAGTTCTTTTCTATTATATTAGTATTAGTTAGTGATCCCGGCTTAGTGAGTCCTTTCTTCCGTGATGAACCGTTGGCACCAGTCCTACATTTTGTCTCTGTGGTCCAACTCAAGAACAAGGTACAACCAAATAAATTCCTTTATATATTCTATGTAGTTGCACATATGCACATTATGTAGATACATGTAGCTATATTACGTGTATACACGCAAGACATATAGGCGCCATAAGGGCACTTATATAGGTGTGAAATTTTTTTATCGATATTGAATTTTTTTCTTTTTTTTTATCTGATTCGGTTTTTTTTTTTAAAGGTACCAAATCATGTTATTGTTATTATTGTGTTTTTATTTCTTTTTAATTTACTAAATTGTTAGTTAGCAATTAAGGGTATTATAGTCATTTTTAGTTAAAAAGGGTAGAAAATGCACAAAAGGTGAGAATTAATGGTAAAAATATCATTTTCCGAAGATTAGGGACGAAAACGCAAGAATACGAAAGGTTGGGGATAGATAGTGTTAATTAGTCCTAAAAGAGTATATGACTTTTTTGCTAGCGTTCCTTGTTGCATTTTTTTTTTTTTTTGTAAAAAACTTCATGAAAATTATATTGTCAATAAATAAACACTAACTTCATCTGAATGATTATTGTACACACACGCTCAAATTTTGCTAATTGACAATCTATGAAATCAATTCTTTTTCTAACAAGCAGAATTGTTTTGTAAGGGTTCAAAGTGACTTCATTGTGACAGAAAGATTTTATATTGTTCTGCACTTTTGACGAATTATAGATAACGGCTCATATTCTATTATCAAATTATACCGGTTATAATTCTAAGTTAGGTTCCAAGATATATAGCACAGATGAATTATACTATTTAAACAAAAAGAGATAGAAAAAATTAAACAAAATTGACACATGATAGGATCATGTTTATTAACACATCGTATCACTCTTAAATCAATGACAATCATATCTGCTATATGTCTATTTTGTCTAACTCTTTGTTATTTCTTTTATTTAAATAGAATTATTCAACAAAGATTGGTTAAATCCTACAAGTCATGAGTAGTCAATGCATTGTCATGAATATTACTTTCAATATAATGCTGCTAAAGTTCGAGTGTCATGTCATTCATCAATTCACATTGCAGATTAAAGCCTTTTAAACTTCTTTTAGGCATGGATCCCATTACTTTTGGTAATCAAAGGGTGCTTCATGGTATTTGCTTCAATGACAAAAGGTACGGGTTACAACGGGTTTATCCATGCCAACTACGCCAAAGAAATTTCAAATCATTTTATTATGACCTCTTTCGATGATGTCTCCTTGGGGCCTTCGAATGCATTGTTTTCATGTTCGCTAGGAGTCTTGGATTTCACGTCATATCATCTATACCTGGATTGAGCATTTAAGGGGTTTCAATTATTGTCGCATCCGATCTGAAATTGACATATATTACAAATTGGATTTACCACATGATTATTTTTTTATTAATTTTTTCCCCAAGGCTCCAATGATACCTTGCTAATTTTTTATTATTTAAACATGAACGCAAAGCAAAATTCATATTCTTTTTGGATTGTTTTTAATAATTTTTATAGTTTCATACATTATACTTTATGTTTTTCTATCTATTTTATAATTTTTAGTATAAGTTTTCGTTGGAAAATGAAAACTTAAACGTATATCAGGGTAATTTTTAATGCGACGCAATTATCATTGGGTTTCAAGTTTTTTCAAGCGATAACCTAATAACATTACTCATAATTAAATTGTGTTCGGTTGATTATTTTACTAATATTAGAATTTGAATTGTGATTCATATATATATATATATATTGTTTTCAAATGTGTATAATTTTTGTACTGGTTATTTTGTTATAAAGGAATCAGTCCCTGATTACGCAATAAGATAAAATTATTAATAAAGTTCTATATGAAATATTACATCTTTTTATTATCAAACGCATTATAAAATGCACTTTTCAATTATTATAATTTAAATAGAGTCATATGTATCCTTCATAATCCTTTAATAAAAATAATCTAAGTTTATGTAAATTTGATTCGTTTACCCAGTTTTTAGTATGCACAATTTCATTTAAATTTGATGTTGACTATTATTATTTAATTTTTTGTAATTTTTATTATTGTGAATTTGTCTTCTTGTAACGCACTGATTAAAGACCAGTTATTATTATCCTTTTTCATCCTCACATTTCTGTCCCTTTTCCTGACACACGCTTCCTTTTAGATTATATTATCCCCTATCATCCCTAATCTTTATTCAGAAAAGTTTGTGAGCTCTATCTCCTCATCTCTCGCTCTTAAATTTTAGAAGACTCTCCAATCTCCTCTCCAAAGTTAAACATCGAAGAACCCTTAGCTTGATCTGGAGATTTGTAAAGTCAGATTTGAAGCATCGAAGAACCCTTGCTACACGTTGCTCCAAGAACATCTGTCGACGACCGATTGTAGATCCGGTCGGTTTCCTTTGGCGAACGACGGTCGACAGCTTCAAAAGGTTAGAGGTTAGTTTTTGGTGCCTCGATTTGTAATAACTGTGGCTCGAATCATTCAAACCATTACCTCCTTTCGCAGATCTGTGATAACTGTCGCTCGGCAGTTGCTTCTGACCCGAGTTGGTGGGGTGGGTTGTAGGATTCTTGGATGAGTAATCAGTCTAAGATACCTCTTCGTATTTATGTATCACTTGAGAGGAGAATCACACCCTCATTACTTCAAAGCAGGAGCCCTTAATGGTCTTGTAAGTGGATAGATTTTGGCATCTTTTCTGGTAGTATCTGCTCTTGAATTTGCATAAATTAGTTTCGCTTTCATGCTTTTGCAGCTTCGGGTTTCAGGGATAATGAGCAATGCACCGGGTTGGTGGGGTGGGTCTTTCCAGCTCAGTGATGATATTTAGTTTAGTTTATTTTTCATTCCTTGACATATGTTAACACTCATGATTTTTAGTTTCAGTGATGATTTTTTCAGATTGATTCCTCGACATATGCTGGATTCGTGTATCCTTTATTTAAAGAATTTTTTTTAAATACACTATAGGCGTCCATTGTAGTGTTACAACAGACCCTATTTTGTATTTTTTTTTAATTAAAATTGACTTTAGTCGGTTGTAGTGCATAGTCCAATTATTTAATTGGATGAAGCTTTTAGACGTATGTTGTAAGTTAATAACCCACGCCTCTTTAGAGTTTGAGCGTCGACAAACAGCCGACGTCTATTCTCTTAGCATATACATGTAGAAACCGACGCCTATCATTGATTACGACCGACGCCTAATTGGCTTTTATGTGGTAGTGTAGATATAATAAATTATATTGTATGGCCAAATTGTCCTTTAAATTTTGTCTTTTTTAGGTGTTAAACCGTTACTTGACTGCAAATTGACAGTAAGGACCTTTTGCGCAAGAAAAATGTTATGTTAAGGATGACTAATACCAAAATTGATAGGTATAGATGATTTGCACAATAGATGTCAAGGGCGGGGATGTTTAGTGCCAATTAGCCATTTTTCCATTCAAGGAACAACAAATCAATAATCTCCCTTAATCAATACACCATTTCCTATTGTAGATTCAAGTGATTCCATCCTTACCTATACACCTCTTAAGATAGATTCGTAGCGAAGCTGACATATTAACAACTAACAGGTTTCATCATTCTGCTAAGTCATTCTCCTACCATAGAACAAGATACTTCTCTGATCAGAAGAAGCACAAGAATAAGACAAAGCCAGTTTAGATGCAAGATTTTTTCTCCAATCTATCAGTTGATAGCACTTTGCCAGTTGCTAATGATATTCACCATGTTTAATTTTCCACCTCTGGTTCCTAAAAATTCAACCAAATAACAGTACTTTCTACATTCCCTTAAATACAATTCCTACTCACCTTAGTCATGCACATTTATCATTCTTGGCCAATTTATCTTGTTTTCAAGAACATGCTTGTTTCTTATTATCAAGCAAGCAATGAAAGCAAAGCATATATCCTGATTGGGTTAAAGCTTTGCAGCAAGAAATTGATGCTTTAGAAGCTAATAGGTAATTGATTTATCACTTGGTCAGAAAAGCCATAGGTCCAAAATGGGTTACCAAAGGGTACCATCAACTTCAAGGAGTGGCTTACGTTTATGTGACGGCGTTTGTCCCGGTGGGGGGACATTGTTCGATAATGAGCTTCCACGCCCCTGATTTGCAGTGGGCCGAGCCAAAGAAGGGGACTGCGCCCACAAGTTGCTCAAAGAGAGCTAACAAGTTCGAGACATCTTGCAAGGACAATCATAACGCATTTTTTCCACGGCTACTTAGATGAGAGGGTTTTTTATATGACATCACCACCACAATCTTATACCAAAGCAACTATCTGGACAAGTGTATAGATTAAAGAAGATCGAGCCTTTATGGTTTAAAACAAGCAACGAGTCGATGTGAAATGTTGAACTAATTTTCCATAAAATTGAAGAGTTTTGGGTTTCAGATATCAGTCCAATCCACGAGGACCACGACAATTGTTTGTTTGTGAAGAAAATTACTGCTCATGGTTTATTGCTTTTATTGGTTTATTATGTGGATGATGTTCTATTGACATGAGATTTGTTCCTTAAAAGCTTTTGTTCATTTCTTGATCTTTCACGATTCAGTCAAATTTGTCACGAAACTTTCACCAATTCGACGAAATTGAAGTATTACACTTTGCATACCCTCTTCCTCATTTGAAGACATCTACGTATCAATTCATTCTTTCTATCTCCCCTATTCAGTCAAATAAATTCGAATGAAAAAAACAAAATGCAAAGATTTAAAAAATAAAATAAAAATAAACAACAGTGGCGGCCATTGGCCGCCATGTGGTTCCACCTTTGGTGCCGCTTTTTAATTGTTTTTTCCTTCAAACACACCAAGCTTGAAGATTCCCCAGTATATATATAACCTAAAGAACAGCAAATCACATTAAAAAAAAAAAAGGAAAAAGGAAAAGATTGGGTTTATCCCAGGTTCAATTTATTTATTTAATATTTTTTGTAACGTCCTAGGTTCAATTTATAATTAACAAAGATTATTTTAGAAAACTAATCCAATGATGAAAATTATTAGAAAATCAATCTAAGAACAATTATTAGAAAATTATACTGAAAAAGACAAATGTGACACCAGGTAGCAAATTGTCCTTTTCTTTTTTTGTCTTTCCCAAATTATATTTCACTTTTCTAAGTTAAGTTTTTAGTTTTTTTAATATTCATTCATTTATGGTGTATAGTAATCAACAATAAAGAACAATTAAAATGAAATACTACCTAAAATGTCGAAAAAATGAAATACTACACCCGTCCTATAAAAATAGGCATATATCAACTAATTTTGTGAATTAAGAAATGTGAATAAATGTGGTTGGAAATATAAGATTTATACTTAACTGCTTAATATACTTTTATTAAAGACTAATTCAATTTAATAAACTACAAATTTATTAGTAGTTGGACTAATGGTGTATTTGAAAAAAGAAGTTAATTATTCAACCTCGTTTATATATGTGGTGGGACAAATAAAAATAGAAATTGAGCCTATTTTTATGGGACGAATGTAGTATTAAATAAATCAAAGGATATATTAGGAAATATATTGTTAAATTGTGCAATTCGAATAATATTAAATGATATTTTCTTAATTTATGTGAAAAATAAACTGGAAATTTCCTTGTGGGTCGGAGGTGTAATATATACTCCCTCCCTCCCATAAAACTAGTTTCAGCTACCTTTTTTATTTGTTCTAACTTATTGTCCACGTTTGTTTGTTAGTTTTTTAATTTTTTTATGTGTCCTTATTTAATGTGCATTAATATTAACAAATAAGAATTAATAAAGTTGAATAACAATTAAATGAATAGGTATATTAGGAAAAATATTTATAAATTCTACTTTTCCAAGGATATTAATTGGATTTTCTTAAATTATTTGAAAATTTTACTCCCTTCGTCTCAAAAAGATATTCCACATTTCTTTTTTTATCCGTCTCAAATTATATTCTCATTTCCTAAATTATTTTTTAGTTTTATAACATACGCTCATTTATAGTGTATAGTAATCAATAACAAATAACAATTCAAGTGAAATATTAAATAAGTCAAAAGATATATTAAGAAATATGTGTTAAATTATACATTTCCAATAACATTAAATGATGTTTTCTTAATCTTTGTAAAATACCAAAGGGGAATATCTTTGTGGGACCGGGGGTATAAGATTATTTTTATGTGCCGGAGAATATTTGATTTATTTAATATTTCACTTTTATTCTCTTTTGTGGTTGATTATCATGTATAATAAATAATGATATATTAGAAAAATAAAAAATTAACTAAAGAAAAGTGAAGCATAACTAATTTAAGACGGATAAAAAAAAAAGGAAATATTTGCAATATATATACATATACATATACATATATATATATATATATATAAAGAGATGATCTAATGGGTACATGTTATATATACTCCAAAATCTCTTTTCCCATCGGTAGTTGCATCTGTAGACTGTAATTGTTTCTGATTCTGTTACTGCATTTGATGGCAACTCCAGAAGAGGTCGTGGCGATTGAAAAAATTAGAATGCATCTCGTCGGCGAGTTCTCTCCGAGAGAGATTGAAAATTGTGGCGCGAATAGTTGTAGCATAACTTCATCTGTTTTGAGCTCTCAATCTGTAGGCTCTATTTCTGATCCAATTTGGACTTCCAATGATTACTTTATGAAAATCGAGGAGAATCAATTTGATTTTAGTGAGTTTTCAAGCTCAGAATCCATAGATTTGGGGCAAAATCGGATGAATCCTCCAATTATAGACCTCACTACTCATGAACTGGCGAAAGTGAAGAAATTGGAATGGATTGAATTCACTCAGTCGAACTCGGCGGCGGAGGAGGAGAAAAGTCATTACAGAGGAGTAAGACGGCGACGATGGGGCAAGTACGCGGCGGAGATCAGGGACCCAAACCGGCGCGGCTCACGATTCTGGCTCGGGACGTTCGACAATGCGATTGAAACTGTGAAAGCTTACGATAGAGCCGCATTCAAGTTGCGAGGGAGTAAGGCGATTCTCAACTTCCTGTTGGAGGTTCAGAAGGAAGCCTGTGATTCAGACGCGGCCATGGACGTGGCAGCCGTAGGGCGGAAGAAAAGAAGTCGAAAAAGGTTGAAATCCCGAACAAGTGAAAAATGAAACGATGGAAAGGCTATTAACGCCCGGGCACGTGGAACCATACGGTAACTATTAGATTATTTAGTTAGATTATAATTTGCTATGTGCTATCATTTTATTGGTTGTTTTTTATAAAAAGTAAACAATTGCAGTTTGACTTTTACTTTTTGACTTTTTAGAAAAAGTGACACTAATGAAATGATGTCGTGCAGCAGATTATAATCCAGATTATAATCTCGAGGAGTTGCCAAACATTCTGTAAGGCTAAATTACATAAAAGTTCCCCATTGTTTATATCCATTTTCACTTTCACCATCAACCATTAAATATGTAAAAGGAGACCCCAATCTCTGGAAAATTGGCGTGACGGTTCATACTCTCATGTAGACATGTGTCACTTTTTTCTATTCTTAAATGACGTAAATTTGAAATTTAATTTTAATTATAATAGAATTTTATTTCATTTTCTAAAAGATTAGTATCTTTTGGTCCAAATTAAAAAGTTGAGAACAAAAGTATAAATAGATGTACAAGTTGAGGATCTTTGCTGTAATATAGCCAACAACGTTATGCTGTGTATATCTGCCACTTAGGAAACAATAAAATGCTAGCTTGCTATGCTATGATGAAGATAACTTTATTTTATTCAAAAGTTTTAAAACAAATTCAACTATTTTCTTGCAAATTGAGTGTGATAAGTTTATGCTATGCTATGTGTCACATGATATGCATCTAACACACATATAGCGGTAGAAAATAACTGGTGATATCTATTCTTATTATTAAAAGGGTAAGCTGCACAGTACATCATCAACTTTTGGGTTCAATTCCATTTTCTTTCCCCACCTTCGAATTTGAACAAGTAGAGCCCTAATCTTTTAGAAATAGGTGTTGTTCATACAAAAGTACACACATTCCATTAGTTTAACCGTTAGTCAACATTTATAACTACAATTTTATTTTATTTAATAAAAGAAGTGCGCTTCAATCATTTAACATTGATTTATCTATAAATGTAAAAGTCCATATTGGCGGATTTAGGCCCCGGCGTAGCGTTCGCAATTTTTTTTTTTTTTTTTTATGTTTTTTCTATATAAATTTTTTAAAAAAAATAAATTTCTTATTGTGGCCCATGTTACTAGAAAATTGTAGATCCGCCATCCATCCATGCTTGGTGCTTGCATCAAATTTCTAATTGACATCATTAACACAAAGCCAGTGTTTGCTTGTTGTTAAAAAAAAAAAATATAATGATGCAAGTAACATTCCAAAGATGCCTTAGGTACCCTTCCTAACATACCGGTATTTTACACTTAAAATGTTAGGATATATGATATTATTTGATATGGTCCAGCAGGACGACCTTTGGGTGCAGCAACAGGGCGCGGCGGCAGATACGTTATATCAAAAGATGCATTGTCGAATTAAAGATCCCATTTATGGTTGTGTATGAATACTCTTTTTTTTTTCCCTCCAGCAACAACTATATATATAGTGTATGCTATCAAGAATTCAAAGCTGAAATTGCAGCTCGAAGTTGTAATAATGCATGGAGCGATTTCATTAAAAATTTAATGCATTCATAGGGACGGATTTGGGATTTTTAATGACACGAGTTGTACTGAAAAAAAAAAAAAGAACTATTGACAAAGGTTAATACAAATTTTTTATATATAAAATTTCAAAATTTTTTTGAACTGACATAGGATAAAGTCCACCCCTAGATCTCTACACGTGCATTCAACAACATGTTTGCAACTTCTAGTTTTCACATTAAAGTGTAAATTGCAAGGTAAGGACACAACCTTTTTCTCATTTTATTTATTTATTTATTTATTTTGAGTTTTAGATAAATCTTAATGAACAAATTGTCCTTCTATTCTTAAACAAAATTGTCGAAATAAATGTTGACTATGGTCAAATTAAAAGAATATATGTACTTTCATATGAACGGTACCTATTTTTAAAAGGTTGGAGTTCTATTTACCCGTTTAAAGGTTGCAGACAAAAGTGCAAATTAACCCAAAGCTCAAGGACGTTTGGTGTAATTTATGCTTACTAAATTATCTACTTATGAAGAAAATTTTATTTAGCCAATGAGTTCTTAGCCCATTTGGTTATGTGGTTAAAGTTGAGACTCTGGGACGTAGAAGTCTCAAGCTCGATCTCCTCTATGAGGGGGTTTGTTTAGATTTTATATGTATTTTGTAGTTTCCTGTATAAGAGTTTAATTTTTTGTAGTCCCCTATATAGATATTTATATTGTTGATTTCTGTGCGCCGTGTTTCAAAAGGATATATATCTATATGCACTTATACTTCTATGATACAGATTGTAATTGTATTGCAAAAAAGAAAATTTTATTTATATGGTAAATGTTACATTTATTAATGGCTGATCTTATTCTACTTTACAATGGCTTTATATTTTATTTACACTGACATGACAAAACAATTGTATGTGCTATCAACTTACTATTATAGTCCTAGTCTGATCCCAAATTTTATATGACCTAATGTTTATTTTTATACGCAAAATAATAACTTTTTCCAACAAGACAAGCGTAGATGACCAATGAGCGACTATATAATAATAAAGTTATTAATCTATATATATAACGGGAAAGTAGCTGTGGGACCTATTAACCACACTCTTCGCGCCCAAAATCCTGTTAGTAAAGGTATTGTGCTAATTTTATGAAGACTGTTGTGAACTTTGCGGTAAGAAGGGCTTCAGACAGATTCTTGGAAACGCGTTTCGTCCATTTTGCAAGGCAGTGTACTGGTTAGGGTTTCCTTTCGCTGTCATCTCTCTTCGTACGCGTTTTATCCATCGCTTGGTTTGATCGGCGGATTGATTTCATAGAATTCCTCTGAGTTATCTGTACAGATTATGCGAATCTTCAGTGATTGCACTGAGCTAAGCGTTCTTCTCATAGTTATCTCTTCGACGGACCGCTAAGGTCTATATTTCCGGTTTGCAGAATTTCGATTTCTATTAGATTCTTCAATTTATTTATTGTTTGATTTTATTTTTCTGAATCTTTTATTCTCTAACCTATGTTCTGCGTAGTTATCTTGTGCGAGTTAGATTATCATAATCCTTCTACTCCTTTCAGTTTTGCCTAATCCGATTACAATAGAGGTTTTGATTGTCTCTGTTATTCATGAGATTCCTAATAAACTGAGTAACTTCATGTGTAATAATCTTCTTGGAGTTCGATTATCTTGATACATCTATCTATTTGAAATGATATGTTTTCTGAGTAGTGGGTTTGAGTTGTTCATTTCACTATATAAATGGGTGTTTTTTGTTTGGCTTCACTATCACCTCCGACCTCTCCAATTTATCTGACCTATTGTCATATATTCCATTTAATTTTTCTGCCTTATTTTGTGTTTGTATTGATGGCCCCTCTGTGGAATCTTGTGAAAGAAGCTGATGACAGACACTTGAAGTGGAATTTTCTGGTACGAATTGTTCACAAATGGTACGTTCTCTGTTTAATAACCCGAAGGAAAATTATTCAATGGAATTGATTTTCTCTGACGAACAGTTTAGTGTTCGTCTGTTTTTTGGATGAATCTCTACATGTTTCTATACTTATTCCCTTTGATTTGTTGTGGTGTATCTCTTTCTGTTGCTATACCTATTGCCTTCTATTTACATTTATTCTTTTTGTTTTGCTAGTTCTTGCTGTGTTCTATTTTATGCAGCAGTGTAAGTTAATTGATTTAACTATTCATCCTTTTGTTTTATTGCCGTGTTATGTGTCATAATTTTAATCTCTTCACGACGTCCTCGAACATGAGCCTCTTGACCTCGGATCATATAAGTTTCACAGAATCCTGAGGTGTTCTTGGTTGGTCTTTTTCATATGTTTTTCATTACTTTCCCTTTTCCCCTTTTATTTGAGTGCTCGGTAACTATATTGCTCTTAATGACTTTGTTATCAGGCTGGTTTCGTCTTGGCAGTGCAGTTTAATTTTCGTTTCAGTTTGTTAGTTGGCATTTTAGGAGTTACTGGTTTGATGGCTTTTGTTCATTATGTATATAGATATCTATATTTATTGACCATATTTTTATATGAATTTACTGGTTTGGGTTTTTTTGCATCTGTGTATTAATATTGCTAAAGTTACCTATTGCCTTTGCCTGTGTTGGTGGTCTTGCATTTGTATTTCTGTATGCATCTGCATCTGTCTGTGTTGATATTCTTGCATTGGCATTCCAGTATAGAGCTTTTGACATGTACCTAACTAGCTATATGGCGTTATTTTTGTATTGCGGGTTTGACTTTCAGTATTTAATTGAATGCTTAAACTGTTGGTCCTAAGGATTATTGTGATTTACTTATTTTATATTCATAAGGGTGCACGTAGACAAGCTTCTGTTCCCCGGAGGCTGATACCTCTATTTGATGAAAAATTACATGAACAATTATGGAATCCGTCATTTCGATTTTAGGGGAAATAATGGGTTGTATAAGCCTACTTCGCATTCAAAGATGCTATTTTTTAAGGACTCGACTCGAGTTGTCAAGCGTGATTTGAAAATGTTCACAGTCTTTCTAAGGTCTGTGTTTGATTTCAGGCCTTTCTCTGAGAATCTCACTTCTGAAGATGACAGTGATTCTTTGCTATTTGGTAAGTGTCAGTATTTGTTGTATTCCTTTTCTCTTTTTTCATTTGTTGTTTTCCTTTTTCCCTTTATTAGTGCTTAGTACTGATTTGTTTTTCTTTTAGATTTTATTTATTTATTTTTTTTTTGGTGACAGATGTTATTGGGGAGGCCATACAAGTTGGTCATCCTAGGCAATATCGGACTTCTGATAAGTCATCGCGTTCTATAGATTTTGTACTTTGTGACACTGAGTTTACTGACTTCTCCTTTCTTTTTAGTTTTTTATTTATATTAATTGATTACCCTTCTTTCATTTGTTTATTTAATATAATTGATTATTTACTGCTTTTAAATGATTATTAATTAAATTATTTTTTTACTTTTTGTTTCTTCCAAAAAGTAACACCAGGGTTAAATGTATTGTGTGGGATGAGTACGTCAATATTTTGTCTACTTTCTTTGAAACTCCAAGTGCTGAACCAGTGGTTGTTATCATGCAACTCTGTCGTTCACAATCATACTGTGGCAGGAATTTCCGCCTAGGAAGTTTCTCTTTTCTTGGTATTTGCATGATTTTCTCCTTTTTTATTGAGCAATTCTCGGGGGACAATAAAAAGGGACATTATTAGGTGACATTTTCATGTGGCACACATTCATTGGGTGATGATTACATGGAGATTTTTCATCATCCAATACAAGTGTGCCACACAAGAATGTCATCTAAGAATGTCCCCTTTTCATGTCCCCTTAGAATTTCTCTTTTTTATTTGTTTTCCTTTTTTTTTCGAATACTTATTACGCCACTAAGTTAATTGTTAATGGTGATCAGCCTGAGATTTTAGAATGCCAGAGCAGGTTTCATTTTATTCCTTATATTAAATTTTAATGCTTATTTTCATGTTCATTACATTTGCTTATCCTGGGTTTATGGTAAGCATAAAGGCTTCTCATTGACGGTGAATCCGCTTCTCCTAAGTTTACTCCAGTTTCTTCTCTGAGTCTGATTTCTGAAAGTAGTGAGCCTGAGGTTGGTGATTTGAAATCACTTAAACATATTTTTGAAACCAACAGGTGAAAAAGTTATCTGCTTTGTTTGCCTAAGTTTCTGTTTTGACTATTCACTTGGAATTAATTAAGTAGTTTTCTTAATTACTTCTTTTTCTTTTATCCTTTTTAAATGAATGTAGTCTGGGGTGTTTTGGATATTGGCTAAAATAACTGTTGTCCTTTGAAAGTGGGATTAGTGTTATTTTGGTTGTCTGAATGATGACTTTGCTAGGAAACTGTCCTGGGAAGGTGATGCACTCTTTTGTCAGAAGTACAAGGCCACTACCACTGAGGGGACATGGCGGTACATGTTAAAATTGAGAATTGAGCAAGATGCTAGCGTCGCTATGGTTATGGTGTGGGGTCTTGAATCTGTCCAACTTTTAGGCAAGACTGTTGATCAGATCCGATGTCACTCAACACAGGTATTATAATATATGTTTATATTTTCATTCTATGTTAGTTGAATTGGATTATTGATTGAATGTGGCGCTTATTTTTTGTTTCCTTTTCTGGTTTAGGATCACAATTATAGGTCTTTGTGTCTTAGGGAAGTTCACAGCTTAATTGATAAGAAAGTGCTGATGAAGTTGTAGTCTAGGGTGAGGGTTGAGGCTGAACACGGAATGCAATTTTCTGTGTTATCAGTTATTGGTTCTGAAGATCGGAACCAGAAGTATGTTTGTACTTCTGAAGTTGCAACTGAGGTTATTTTAATATATTTCACAGTTTGTGATTTTAGTATTTTTAACTAATTTGACATCTAAAGTCTCTTTCGTTAATATAGGAGGCTGACTCCGACACCGACTTTGCTGAGCTGTTTGATGGCCCTTATGATTCTACTTCAAAGGTAATTTTGTTCCCTATATAATTTTTCCTGATTATTTGATGATTTCCTTTGACTTCAACTGAAGTTTTTCTGTTAATTTAGGTTGATGAATCAACTGCAGGGATCGGTGATGCATCAAATAAACCTTCTGTTAAGAGATCGTTGTTCGGTGATGTCCTGAACAGCAATATTTTGTCTTCAATTGAGCACTCTTCAAACAAACTAGAGAAAGTTATTAAAACTGAAAAGCCGTAGAGAATGGCTTGACACTTAACTACATTTAGTTTTATGATTGGGATTTTAAAACATTGGAGTTGATTTGAAATTTTCCTTTATTTTGATTGGTTTTGTTGCACTGTTTGTGCATCTAACATTGCTTGAATTGTTTCTTCAATTGGGCTTTTTTTTACTTAGTTACTGAGAATACTTTTAATAGTTTTAATTGTTGTGGTTAAGCTGATTTAGTGTTATTGAGGTACTTGTTTCTAACAAAATACATGGCAAATATGGTTGTGTTGCTTGTGCTTTGTTTTCCTGTTTTGGTTGCAGGTATCTTGCTTCATTTTTCTTGGCAGTGCATAAATCAAGGTTGCTGATTTTAGGAGTTGTAAAACTTTATGGAATTAGTAGTATTCATCTTTCGTAACAGTGATTAATAGAGTTGTAATAGTGTCGTAAATGAAGTATTTTCTTTTGTTTTTCCTTTTTCCTTTTTCCTTTCCATGTAATCAGTGTTATCAATGTCATGTTTTCGTTTTTCTATTTTTTCTTTCTATGTAATTCGATGATTGGGATACTGAAATTCTTACCCTTTAATGTGTAAAAGTTTTTACTATCGCATAATATTTTTCTCAAGCTGACAATTTGATTTAGATGGTGTATTTACTTTACTTTTGATTTTGCCTTTACAGCTTAGTAAATATTTACTCTCTCTAATTTGATTGTAATTATATGTTATATCTGGTAAGTTAATCGATAAATTTCATGATATGTACATAATTATGTCAATGTTCATTATATGGCAACCGTTGAAAAGACAGGATTAAGTAAATTTAATTAGTTAACCAAACGACTGATTAAATTTCAAGTCTAGCTCCCCTAATGAGGAGAGAATTTTCTCTTTTTTTTTTTTTAATTCAAAGAAGTTATTAATTCCCAATTTGAACGTGAGCTGTTTTTCTTATAACTAGTACTACACCCGTACATTGTACTGGAAGACATTTTAAAAATGATAAGTAAAAATGAAATAGACCATCAAGTAACGAATATTTAAAAATGAAAAAGAATCCAATATATATTTCACTGTACTTTCAAAATGAATAATCTCTAATATATTGGTCAACTTGATGATAAGCTTGTATCAAATAATTAGTCTCGATCTGACACCATATAGTATGTCTTGACTATATAATATCTTAATAAAGTTTTTCCCTCTTATTTCAGTATATTGTGGAATCTTAAAATTCATTAGCTATGATACTGTTTATTTAATTATTGAGTGAGTTAATTGCTTGCTAAATATGAGAGGAAATTAAGAAAAACTAATATTGTTAGGATGCATTTGTAATTCCCCAATTTTTTTCGAGTGATTAAACTAAAACATTTAATACGAAGTCATTTTGTCTTTCATTTTTCTTTTTAACCTTTTTTGACATAGTAATACAATAATTTGGGCCAATTTATAAGCACAGCTTTTATCATATATGTGAACCTAACAAACATGTTCTAATTAAACCTATAATAATACCTAACAACTTATATACACATAATATTTACGATGTCTATAAAATATTTCCATACAGCTCGTTAAAAAAACTCAAAATATATATAGCTAGCAAAACTGATTTTGTACATTATATGATTACCAAAAAAGAGGTAATGAAGTCAAAAATAAGAAACTTATTCAAAAATAACAAAGATTTCAGTTGATATTTTGAAAAGCTATCGACACATTAGTTGGATCCAAATTTCAATAAGAACCCAATTTAAAAGTGAGTCTTTTCTTGATCCTTCAAACTAAATTAAAGCTCTAGATTTTTGGTAATCAATCCTCATGATTGCTCTTTGTTGAATGCGATATCATTCAAAAATAAGTGTAAAAGCTTAAATACTATGCTCCAATGGTAGGAAATTCAGTCTAACACGTGTCCTTCAAGCCAGTTGTATCAAAATCCTGTATTCTTCAACTTTCTGAGAACCTAAATGAATTCCCTATTTATATCTCCCTGTAAAAGATAAGGGAGTAGTAGTAGTAGTACTAATAATAATAATAATAATAATAATAATAATAATAATAATAATAATAATAATAATAAATGAGTGATTTAACTTTCAAAAGATTACAGCTCTGATTGCGAAACACTATCAATCATACTTAAAAACCTCTAGTGCTTTCTTATAAGTTTTTCTTGTTTTATTTTATACCATGCTATAATTGCATAAAACATAAAAATTAGCCATCAACACTTGATCATCATTCAATAACATCAAATTCTAAAGGAGAAATGAAGAAAACTTTGAAAGTTTGAAACATATACTTTCAAAGCAGCACAAAACATGGATACCAGATATTACATCAAAAATTTTCTACGTAATTTAAGAGTAAAAAAGACAGGACTTTAATCCTCACATGTGCAGCATGACTGCCACTATAGGAGTCAAACACGAAAACTTCCCCTAGCAAAAAACAACTATATCTATGGAAACTTGAAACAAAAATAATATTATATTAGATTTATATATCAGAAATTAAAGTAGGCATATTCATGTCCTTTGTTAAAATAAAAGTGTCAAACCCATATAAAGAATCCACAAATAAAAAATGCATGTGCCTAGGAAAAATATTTGAAATAAAGAGTACGACTCCAACTCGAGATAGATAAAAATAACGTACCTTAGTTTTTATTAGTCAACTAAAGCGATGACAATATAATATCCATACAAAATAAGATCTGAAATTTCTTATAAACTAATAGATCTACATTATAAATAAGAGAGATTGTGCCATATATTGAATTGATATAGTAAAGATAATTCAGAAAAATAAATAGTTGAGAGATTTATTGAAAGTTTTAATTCAAACGACCGAATTTTTTAAAAATGGATAATCCAACTAATTTTCCACCATTCCAGTATTTTCTACTTGTCTAATATTTTATTGAATTCAATTTAAGTATTTAGACCAAATTCTTAAATCCACCGCAACCTCTCGACCAAATTCTCAACCAATTGAACTCTGAAATCAATAGTCCAAGTCTATATGAACTCCCCATTGTCAAAGAAAATAAATCGCCAAGATTTAGGAAATTAAGATGCATTGTCACAGAGATTTTAGCGTTGATTCAGGAAATTAAAATGTGTATGACAGAGATTTTAGAACAGCGGAGTAGGAAATAATTA
>CAVNYN010260992.1:1989-42762 GCA_963692815.1 Nyctanthes arbor-tristis
GCCCCCCCCCCCCGTTAACTAGTTCTGAGCTTGTTTTAGCTACTCTATCTGGTGAAAGTAGTATGTGAATGATGATAGCTGGAGAAATTTCTTATAGCACTAGCCTTCGCTACAGATTCAAATTGCATTGTTAGGAGAAGAATATACTGATTCAGTTTATGTTATCAGAAAGGTGCCCGAGTGCATCAATGGAACTTTTGGAGGCAAACTAGTTGCAGTCTGGTTGAGTTCAACTGTATTGAAATACTTACTAATTTACGAACATGGAGTTGCTTAAGTTATTATATTTGATTATTAAGTGAAATCAAATGACAAGTTCCTATGTGTTGTGTAGACAGATAAATTGCCAAAAAATATACAATTCTGTAGAACATTGGGAAAGAAATGTTTTATCCTTACAATGTAGCCGAGGACCACCATTTCCATGTCTTCTTTTCTATGTCTTCTTGTTTTGTGTGTTCAATTGAATTTGTCTTCTTTAGAGTTATGGCTTTCATCATATTCATCATCTCTTAGCAGATTCGGTGTTCTGGTCTTCGTATTCATATTGATATTGATATTTGTTGACATGTGGCTCCACATTACATGACGCCTTATCCTTTTATTATCTCCTGAGCCCTGCCATCTGCCATTACTGAAATAGTGTGTGGAACTCGACACGATGACTAAGTTTTTCTTACTTGAAATTGTCAAATAATGTCCACCTCTTTCCATTACGGCACGTGTTAAGCTCTTTGGTTTCTAGGTGTCTTTATCTCTCATTTTCTACCGAAAGGCACTAGACTGGTTCTAATGGTTCTTGAACAAACTCCATCTTCCTCCACTGAGATTTCCTCTCATTACTCTTTTGAATTTTTATTTATTTTTTCCCCTTCTCTCATTTCACCTTTCTTGATTGATATATATATATATATCTATGTATATATAGTTGTAATGCTCGGTTGATTTGATTCAGCAGAGGCCAGAAACTCCAATCACAAGATCGGAAGAGCACTGCATATGCATGTTTCTGTACTCGCACGGTTCTCTTATTTTTATACAATTCTTTTCATTTCTAAATAGAACTTTGTCGAATCATTTATGTTTATTTCAACAGAAGTTTCCAGTTCTTGTTCATTTATATTCATTATGTTTTAAAGTAGGAATGCTAACAGCTCATAATAATCCAACAAAACAAGTTTTGTTTCTTGTGCTGTACTGTATTATCTTTCCGCCCCCTCTTGGCCAAACCAGTTTATGCCCAACCTCCAATGACATCAAACACCCAGGCCCTCAACGTCCAAGCCATCAGCCCAGGTTTTTCCCCGACCTACAATACAGTCCCATCACCACTCGACCGGACCTGGCTTCCCCCAGCCCCCACAACCCCTTTCGTCTCCATTTGAAAACCCAGTCAACCTGTTGTTTGTCCAACTTAACTCTCCAACGCCGCAATCCTGAAGCCTTTCCGTTCGCTGTTTCCCCAACTCACAGCTCGTCGGCCCTCAGTTTCACCTACTTGATTATCCCTTTTCATCCACCATAAAACCCCATGGGCCTCCTTGTTTGCATTGCATATGTAGGTTTTGGTGTGTGTCCTACGCACACTTCTCTTATTTTTATACGATTGTTTTCATTCCAAAATAAATCTTTGTCAAATTAATTACATTTATTTTAAGAAATTTAGTTGTTCTCTATTCATTCTGTTTTTTTCTAAGGTAGAAGTAGAATGTTAACAGGGGCATAATCAAACGGAGAAAACAACACAATTTTTGTTTCTTCAGTCGGACTGCGTTATCTCCCTGCCCCCTCTTGGCCTAACCAGTTTAGCACAACCTCCAATGCCATCAAACACCCTGGCCCTGGACGTCCAAGGCCATCGGCCCTGGTTTTTCCCCACCCTACAATACAATCCCATCAGTTTGATGTTTCCACCCCAACAGGACCTGGCTTCCCCCAGCCCTCACAACCCCCATCGTCCCCCAGTACACTCCTTCAGCAACCCTGTTTGTCTCTTGTTTCTCCAACTCCACTCCCCCACGACATAATCCTGAAGCCTTTTGGTTCTCCTATTTTGCCAACCCACCGGCCCTCAGTTTCACCCACTTGCTTATCCTGTTTCCTCCACCTCCAAACCCCATCGGCCCCCCTGTTTGCCTCCTTTGTTTCCCCTGTGCGGTCGCCTCAAGTTTCATCCCTACCTCGGTTTCCCCCATCTCCAATAGCATGTTAGGCTAAGCTTAAATGCACATGTTTCTTGGCTTTTGACATTATGCGCACAGTAATAGGCTATTTATTACGTAGATTAGGTATTCATCAAGTTTGGTGTAGATCGATTTTTTTTATAGATCACTGCCGGCTAAGATGTGTAGAGTTCTTATTTTATATAATTCTTTATTTTTTTATTTTTATTTAAATAATTAAAGGTATAATGGTAATTTTAATAAGAACTAAAATTAATAATTGAAAGGGTGAGGACGAAAAGTGTTATTAGTGAAATAACACGACAACAAATGAAAGGTTGGATGTCCTATATGTCTAAAAAATAATAGGGATAAAATTGTATAAAAATTGAAGGGTTGGGGACGTATAGTGAAAAAAAAAAGAATCAATGGTATAATAGGCATTTTGATAGGGGTTAATAGTGAAAATTGAAAGATCGAGGACGAAAAGTAACATTGAGGATATAATACGATAATTAATGAAAGGTTGGAGACTTAGTAGGCTAAAAAAAGAATGAAAACTAAATTGATACAAAATTGAAATTTTGGAGACCTAGAGTGAAGTTTACCCCTAACAAAATGCCATGGATATTGAAAGATTCATAAATATCCAGAAACAGTTTGCAACCTGGTATGATATTTTTCCTTTGGAAAAGGAAAGGACAGTAAATCACTAAACTGTGTTGGTCCAGAGTGAAGCATGGTGCCTTCGATCACAGTAGTGCCAATTTTGTATAATATCGCTAAGCTTGTCCAAATATCCTCGTAAGCTAGTCTGTGGAAACGTATACACTACATAATTCTATTTCTACTGTACATCCCTTTAGTCTAATAAAGTGAAAGATCAATACGTCGTCCATGATGTAGATTTTTTCAGGGATGGAACTTCCACCCAAACTTAATCATAGGTGTCCCAATATTCTCGTTTCCGTTTCGTCCACCACGTGGAGGCTTTTTTGCCTGTATTTTCACATCAGACGAAGTAGAAAGGCATCGAAAACTATCCCTTTCGCTGATGGAGGCACTCTATCTGGGTTCCAACCGAATTCTTAAGACTTTATAAAGGAGAAAAAGGGAAAAAAAAAATGAAAAAGAAAGAATTGGTTCAGAACATATGAAAATTCTGAAATAGTTGTATTTTTTAGTAGTGGCAGACAATGAAAGTGAGTTCAAACTTGATTGTGGATCTCCCATGATAAGATGTCAACTTATTATGTTATGTGTATCCAATAATTTCCTTATGTAGCAACCACAATAGTGGTACATTAGCGTACCATTAATAAGACCACTATCATTTAATAATATCTCAAGATGTCATTTCTATTGATCTCACATCAAGATTAGGCCTGCATTTTCATTCTCAATTATTAGTTATTACTGTTTATTCATGGAAAATCTTGCAATCAACGTGTGGTCAGTGTTCAAACACCCTTTCCAACTGTTACCGGTATAGTATCTGATACACAAGAGAAAAAAAGGGGTATTCTCACTCGTGTTTGAGTAATATCTGTCACCTGCCCCGTCTCCTTCTCTTTGTCAACTATCTTCAGTAAGGTGTAAGGAAATTCTTGTGCATTAAGCAGATGAAGGAGCTGAGATGAAAAAGAAAAAGGAAATGGCCAAAAGGATTCCATATTGTAATCAGTGAAGAGAGAATCCCTGCTGTAGACTAGAAGACAAAAACAATAGATATATAGGCCGGCAAATTAGTCTCTCTCCTATCCCATTTTCTATATTATTCAAACCCTTTTTTCACTTCACGCTACAGCTTTTCTTTTTTCCCCCTCTTTGTTACCACCGCATAGCCTATTTTTCACAGCACATCACATCTCATCTGATATTTCACCCCACTCTCCCCTTCCCCCATATATTTCTCCATTATAGTTGAAAACAGACCCTGAGAGTGGAGTGGTATCTGAAGCTTCTCTCTTGTTCTCTCTCTGTCCCTTTTCCTTTATATATATATATATATATATATACGCATAGAATAAGGGGAGAGGCATTTGAGAAGGAATTCTGAAATTTTAAGATGGAGTGGGAGAGGGAGTACTTGAGTTTTTGGCAAGTGATTGTGGGGTGTTTGAGTGGTTTCGTGGGAGCAATATGGGTGCTTAGGAGGGTAAATTGGTGGTACTACATGAGAAAGTTGGATGAAAAGCAGAAAGCTAAACTCCCACCAGGTGATTTTGGTTGGCCTTTCATTGGTAACATGTGGTCCTTTCTTAGAGCTTTCAAGTCAAGTAACCCTGATTCTTTCATCTCTTCCTTTGTAACCAGGTTCTCTCTCTCTCTCTCTAGCACAAAAAACTAGACTAATTTGTGCCTTTGTATGTGTTTCTATAAACTCTGGTTTAACAAGAGTCAGTTTTTAAGGGCGAGTAATGTAGTAGAAGGGGAAGTTTAGTTTAGAGATTCTAAGTTTTACTTCATGTTAGGCAAGATAGAGAATACTCTTTAACTTGATAAACTCACTTGGTGTAACAGGTTTCTTACATAGTACATAAGAAAATTTGTGTTTGGGCTGCAACTTTGTTACCTAACTTGGAATGTTAGGCCATGAGATTTGTCTCTATCTTTGTATCTTTAGCCGGTACAAAACAAAACTAAATGTAATTAAGAAAGAAATCCATGAATGGTTTTATTTTATTCTTGTCCTGTCTATTTCCCCACATTCGAAAATAATTTCTATGTTCACTATATAATTGCATGGACCCTGAAAAATTATGAAAGAAGAGCAGGCCATTGTGTCACTTGTTTTGGCTTCATATCCCAAAACCAGCAATTTCTCAAGTCACTACAAAAAATAAATAAAGAATCAAATTTTTGATAATGACTAGAATGTTGGATAACTGTTGCAGATTTGGACATACCGGACTATACAGGGTGCACATGTTTGGTAATCCTAGTATTATCATTACAGCGCCCGAGGCATGCCGGAGAGTTTTAACAGATGATGAAGGCTTCAAAACTGGCTGGCCTTCTTCCACTGTGAATCTCATTGGGAAGTATTCATTTATTGGCATTTCCGATGAGGATCACAGGTGGCTTCGCAAATTGACAGCAGCTCCGGTGAACGGGCACGAGTCTTTATCTATGTACATGAGATACATCGAAGACAATGTAATAGCAGCATTGGAGAAATGGGCAGACATGGGACAGATAGAATTCTTAACTGAACTTCGAAAACTTACCTTCAAGATAATTATCTACATTTTCTTGAGCTCAACGAGTAACTCTGTAATGGATGCCTTGGAGAGGGAGTATACGAAACTAAATTATGGAGTTCGAGCCATGGCAATCAAGATTCCAGGATTTGCTTATCACAAAGCACTTAAGGTATGGTTTACACATGCTCATTTCACAGTAAATTCAAGTGATATCATATCAAAAATTTATGTTTCTTTTTTTACCGTTTTAGGCACGTAAAAATCTTGTCGCTACTCTGCAATCCGTAGTAGACCGGAGACGGGAGCAGAGAAGAAAGAATCAACTTGCGGGTAAAAGAGACATGATGGATGCTCTCATGGACGTTGAAGATGAGAATGGTAGAAGATTAAATGATGATGAAATCATCGATGTATTGGTCATGTACCTAAATGCTGGCCATGAATCTTCTGGACATATCACTATGTGGGCTACCCTTTTCTTACAGCAGCACCCCGATATCTTTGAAAAAGCAAAGGTACCGATTTCATACAAAGAACAGAATGTTGATGGTGTCTGAAGTTCTGCTAAATCAAGGCCAAGATTCAAGAGAAAAGACTTCTCATTATGCCTTTACATTTTTTTTAATATATGTGTAATTTCCTTACTGATATGAATGGATGAAAATCAGGCAGAGCAAGAGGAAATTGTAAGGAAAAGACCACCTGATCAGAAGGGTCTTACGCTTAAAGAAGTACGGAAAATGGAATATCTTGATAAGGTATGTAGTTTCTCCAGTTTAAATCAAACTTCAATTCCGCTTGACGAGTTAATCTTGACGTGTTTGAAACACTCTTTCATCTTCAAATTTTTATTACAGGTAATCAATGAAACACTTCGTGTGGTTACATTCTCACTTACTGTATTCAGAGAGGCTAAGAAAGATGTCAATGTTTGTGGTAATAATTTAACCTTTGTTTTTTGATTTCTTGAATTTTCTCTATGTAGTGCAACTCATTTCATTTCATAGAAATATATGCTCGTGATTCGTTTCTCTGTAGCTTAACCATATAAGTTGGCTTGTTCATTCAGGTTACACCATTCCTAAAGGATGGAAAGTTTTGGTTTGGTTTAGGAGTGTTCATTTGGACCCTGAAACATATGTTGAGCCAAAGAAGTTTGATCCTTCCCGATGGGACGTGAGTGTTTAAACAATTTGTGAGAGCTAGATTTTGTTTTTCCAGTTATTATACATGAAGCTGTGATCACAATATGCTGACACTGATATGTTACCTTTAGGGGTTTATACCAAAAGTCGGAAATTTCCTTCCTTTTGGTTGTGGAAGCAGATTGTGCCCAGGAAATGATCTTGCCAAGCTCGAAATTGCTATTTTTCTGCACTATTTCCTTCTTAATTACAAGTGAGTATGTCTCCTCCGAAGATACTTATTGCTTGTTTGATTCAAATTATGGATGTGAATTATAATGAGAAATGAATGTGTGGTGGAAATTTAATTGGTGTTTGAAATGTGTGGTTGCAGGCTCGAACTTTGTAATCCTGCATGTCCGGTGATGTATCTGCCTCATACGAGGCCTAAGGATAATTGCTTAGGCAGAATATGCCGAGTTTCTAGCTAATAATCTACAAACAGGAGGAAGAAATAGTTTAACAAATTACCACATTGTTTTGTTCTCGCTTTCTAGTTTATAAAGGTTGCCGAGGCATTTGCTTCTCTGCTCTTTCTTGAAGTTGAAGCACAACACTTACATTACATTTTTGGATCCCTTTTGTACCACAACATTCACAACAAAAAAAGAGGAAAATGTTATCATCGATTATGTCAACTTTTGCTATTGGAGAGATCATATATTAGAGTCTTGTTATTTGCAGCAAAGCCTTTATAATTTTTTTACAAAATAGAGTAAATACAACCATCTTATCTTAGGTAAAAAATAATGTAAAGATAAGATGGTGTATTACTATATTTACTCTATTTTATAAAAAATTTTGTGACGACTTCCTTACAATTAAAAGGCTCCTTTTCAACTTTTTGACTATGCCTTGTAGTAAATTTCAAAAGAGAACACAAAAGACTCAAAAACTCTTTTAGGAATCTATAATTGGCAAGAGAATTACGATTTAACCAGGTATAAATAAATAATGACAAATTTTTTAAGCATGCAACTTATTTTTTTAGAGAGTGTAAACTCTTAATCCTCACAAACTTCTATTATTACTTGCTCACCCATTCCTAAAATATATATCCAACTCCTCACATGTCTTATCTCAATATTTACACATCCACCATTAGTATTATTTATGACGAGGCATTTAACACTTTTAAAATATGCCAAATATGCAAGCACGTGACTTTTAAACTTTGCCAAATAGGCACAAGCGTTCTGTAACAAAAATTGGAATGGACGACTGAAACAAAAGGGGTAAAATTGAGGGTGAAAAGAGAGATGTCCAGGGAGGAAGGCCGGCAATAATGGGTTTACTTCTCCTTATTCGTTTCTTGCACGAAATGAGGAAGAAAGATTTGTGAATGTGTTAGAGAGGGAGAGGTGAATCAGAGAATGGAGTAGGGAAATTGGAGTGGCGACTGGCCTTTTTTTGGTGTTTCCTCCATCCAATACTACTGGAAACTAGGTCAATTTGTGAAGATTTACTCTTTTGCAAATCGAAGTGAAGACAACATCGGGTTCAACTCCCCCCCCCCTCCCCGGTCTTCCTTTTTTGGGGCTAATTTTCATCACCGATAGGCTGCGTTGTCCTTTTTTTCCTGTTATTTTTAATCCATTCTACCGGCCAAAACTTGATAGAAATTGGGTCGTGTATGAACATACTTTACTCTTATGCAAATCCATGTAGCAACAACCTTGGGCTCAATTTTATTTTTCCACTTTCATCTTCTTTCTTTTCTGGTTAATTTCATCCACCGATAGACTAATTTGACCTTTTTCCTTTCCGGTTGCACAACCGACCACTGCAAATGCTAAATTACATCCAAATTGAGATCTTCCGATCTACACGTTTTTGCTTATTTGACACGTCTCAAAGTTATGTTCCGTTTTTGCCTATTGGGCATGTTAAAACAGAACGACCCAGCCAATATACTAGCACACACCATATAGCTTTAACAACTCAACCCGACCCAACCCAGGTAGCCCTGACAACCTAAAAACCCTTAGTTTTTCTAACAAAAGCTTACCTAACCCTTAAGGAGAGCCAAGGCTGAGGTGGATGCCAAAGTTCCATGTCAACACAGCAAGTCCCCCTCCCCAAAATTCCACTGGAACCCACATAAAAAATTGAAATCAAACCCAGTTCAGAACCAACCTGACTCCAAAACCCACCCACTTCTTCTCTCGTCCCCCGCATGGAAACCCACCAGCAAGCCGCCAGACCGGCGACTCACCGGCTAAGGAGGGACACGCACCCCCTAGCAGCTCCGCCACCCACCTGTTTCAGAAAGAAAGCAACCAGCCATCCGTCCCTCAGAAATCGTCGGCAACAAAGTAGACGCCGGCAAGGAGGCGTAAACCTGCCCCTTACGCAGCGCCGGCAACCAACCCAAAAATCGCAACATTTCTCTGTCGATCGAGTGGGCGCAGCAGAACCCTCGAGCCAAAACCACCATAATTCAAACCGCTGGAACAACTTCTTTTCTGCTGATAAATTGTTCTCTGAATTTTTTTCGCCTAAATTGCTCTCCGAAATTAAATATGGTTGTTTTCTGCTGGTAAATTGCGCTCTGATTTGTTTGTACCGAAATTGCTCTCTGATTTTTTTACACCTAAAATGCTCTCTGAAATTTTAGATGGTTAACAACTGGATGAAGCTTGTAACATTCTGTAAAATCTTACAAACAAATTAACCGATATGATCTTTATTTTGATAATGATGTGGAATTACTTGAATTTCAAGATTATACGATTATGATTTAATTGAACACCAAAGTTATTATACGATCATGATTTACAAGTTGGTCACTTAATTGAATGACAAAAATTAAAATACGACAATATGATCGTATTGAATTGTAACAAGATTGAATGTAAAAAATTAGAAGATGATTATTGACGACATGATCAATATTTTGATAACGAATTGAAATTAGAAGGTAGTTATTCACAATATGATCAATATTTTAACAATGAATTGAATAACCACTTGAGTTTACATCAATTATGTCACAAGATTCAAAGATTGTTACTCGAGCGATGGCTAGAGACAAGAATGTGGTTATTGGTTAGTATGACAAGAAATATAACTACCTAATTATAAAATCATATTAAGTAAAATGACCTCAAGTGACATAGATCAAAGTATCATGACTTAATTATAAGTCAACACAAAGTATAATGATTGCTTGAGCAATAAACGAGTGAACAGCGTTTCGCCACATCACCTCCTAAAATATGTGGTGCCAAATCGCGCTAGAACTCAAATATCAATTAAAAGCAACTAAATCCAGACAATTATAAATAGAGGCCTAGACGTGAAGATTTCTCGAACCATCCTAATGTCTCTCTCTTCCCCTCTCCACATCCATAGCTAGGCCAATCGTCTTGCTTCTTATTGAAGAACCTCAAGCTCTTCAAAATTCGTCTAAATATAGTAAAGAGGGAAAAACAACCCTTAAAACCTAACAAACACTTAGTTTTACACTTGAAAATAACCCCTCTTCATGTATATAAGGAATCCAACTTAAGATACCACTTTGATTAAGGAAAAATGAAGGTTTTGAGGGCACTTGTCAACAACTCAAATAATTTTTGGGAAAATCAAGTTAAAGAGGTAAGTAACTAATACTTTGATTACCCTCTTGCATTCATGAAGTGTTGATAAAATAAGCATGAATTTTGATTGAAATCTTCTATGAAATGAACATTGGTTTCGATGTATTGAAAAGCAAAGTTGATTTATTGCATTTGAATCACTAGTTGATACTCTACCCGTCTTGTCTTTACTTTTGCTTTGTTGCTATACTAGGGATCATCTAATAATATCAAGATGGGCAATGATTAGTATGATTTTTCTTTGTATTTATATTGCTCTTTGTGAAAATTTCTGTAAGGGTCAACCGAGATTTGATTGTGAATCCACTTAAATATAAATCGCCATGATTGAATTGATATTGAACGATATGAATCTTGCGCGTACTACGTGCAGTAGTTTAACTAGTGATAGGGCTCTCTTGTGCATTCAAAAGTTTTGTGCATTCAATAATTCTCTTGAAAATAAATATTTCAAATAAAAGGTAAATCAAAGGGTTTTGTTACTCACTGAATACTTTGTACCCACTTTTCCATTTTCTACAATTTTGTAGATAATTGAAGACGTGATGATTGAGATGCAAGCCATGAGTTGGAGTATGTCCGCGAACATGAGTAGAATTTTACATGTAGTGAAAGTCTATCTTTGAAGTTACTATGAATGCACGTATGAACTTAATACCTTTTGCATTAATAAGTATGACCACCTCTCTATAATATATCTTTTTACGCCTTATAACATATAAGACAATCAATGTGTAATCTTTGTATTGATCAGAAGCTTACTTTTCAATGTAAAAGCTTTTCAATGGTTTGGCTCGGTTAGGTAATCAATGAAATATACCAATTAATATAACTAGTTGAGTTCTTTACATTTTATTAAAAACCTAGTATAAATGATTCTTTAAAAATTAAACAACTTGTTAGTTTAAGTAATTAGTCTTATAGAATTTTAAATCATTGAAAGCAAGAAAAATACGTTTTGTATGTCCCGTCTCCGTTATTTTTATGAAAGCTTCTACTATTAAAGTTAATAACCGACATAAGATATTGAATGATATTAAATATTTGGGGGGGGGGGAGATGAAGTTGACGTTTATATAGTTATTTATTTATTTAGTTTTTCACCAATAAAGTGTCATGGATGCTTAACGAATGTTTCAATATGGTAAAGGCTGCTTTGCTGTTGATTTTTTGGCCCCTAACGCATTCAACCGAACTGTCACTTTGTCTGATACTTAGGCAAGACTGGAAAGTGAAGTGTAATTTGCAGAAAATTAAAATATAAAACTAAAATTAAAGCCGTATTTCAAACATAAAACTACTATTGAAAATTAAAAATGAAGTGTAAGTTGAAATTCATTCTATTCATGTATTCTTCAAACATAAAACTAGTATAAATATGAGAACAAAAATGGAGTTTTTCTATAGCAATAAAGGAAGCAAAAATATCAACATTATCAGAACAATTTGATAATCACAATGGGAGACAATTCTGATTTATTTGCAGATAAAATTCTCTCCGGAAATTTTGCTTACTTTGTTTTTGTGTTCACCTGAATGTTATGAAAAATTGTTTGATACCACGGTGAGAATGAATTTTTTTTTTTGTATTCACCAAATTAGTTCTCGGTCGTATAAGCCTATTATTGTATATTGTTGAATAAATGGGTGAAGATGAATTTTATAATTTGGTTCTGTGAATTGTTGAATATAATCTCATATGCATTTTCATATGTTTATGTTTCTTGTTGTTGGTTAAGAATCTTTAGAATTCGTCAATTCACGGAATGACTATTATTTTAGATATTGATGTTATAATGTTGAAGATAATAAGGAAAATGCCACATTCCATTTTCAATTAGTGTTTGATGAAATGGCTGTGAAGCTGAACTATGGTTTGTCTAATATATATTGGTTCCCAAATTCTTAGAGGTATTAATTGGGATCTCCTTCAAAGAAACAAAAAGTTAATTGTCATGGCTCTTTCAACAAATTGCATCATATTATTGACTTTCTTCCAATGGTTCTTTCGTGTTTCCTTTAAATTATTTTGAATCTCATGTTTGTAGTGCCTGGTGCTCACGAAGGCTTGGGCTTTTGCCGTTTGGTGCGACATTGAGGGAGTTTATCAAGAGGCAAGAGTTATTTTCTTTGTAATTGCTGTATTCTGGTGTTTGGGTGCTAATTTTTCTTTAGTAGAAATTGGTAAGTTCATTTTCAATTCAATCATTTAGGCAATTGAATTTGTAAGTTTGTCTAGGAAAACAAAGTTTCTTGGATTTTGTTATTGATATGCATATTGAAGAGAATTGAATGCATTTGCACCGTCGCGTACTTCTTCTATGAACTGCTAATTCCCCCCGTTATACATTTAGTGGCAGTAACATGTTTAACATATAGTATAGATTACAAGTTTGCTAATGAAAAGACAATGTTTAGAAATAAAAGGAAACCTCAAATCCTGTACATGACAATAAAATTGGATTGACGCCATATTCGAAACAAGTACCTAATTCCCATGAAAGAATGGAATGTAGATGAAAAAGAAAGAAACTAATAGAATGTAACACTCTAATGAATTCTTGTTCTGATAATATTGATATTTTTGCTTCCTTTATAGCTATAGAAAAGCTCTCATCTGTTCTCATTTTCACACTATTTTTATGTTTGAAGCATACATGACTGCAATGAATTTCAAAGTACACTTTATTTGTAAACAGTTATACGTTTAAAATACATCTTCATTTTCTACAAATTACTCTTCACTTTCCTGCCTTGGCATAAGTATCCCGCAAGGTGATAGTTCAGTTGAATACTAGCTTTTTATGTGTAGAATCCGTATCAACAGTAAAGTTGTCTTAACCAAATTGGGAAATACAGGCAATTAGACAAATTGTTCATTACGCATCCATGAGATCGGATTATGTGAAAAAAAATAATGATTACATAATTGAACATATAAACTCCAACTTCATCCAAACTAAAAACTATATACAATTTCAGAGAGCAATTTAGGTTCAGAGAGCAATTTCCCGGTAGAGAAGAACTATATAAAATTTCAGAGAGCAATTTAGTTGCAACAAACTCAGAGAGCAATTTACCGGCAGAAAAGAACAATATAAAATTTTAAAAACCAATTTACCGGCAGAAAAAGAGGCTGCTCCGACGGCCGCAATCTTTGGTGGTTTTCGGCTGCGGGTGTTCTATTTGGCCCGCTCGATCGCGAGGGAGAGAGAGAGGTCGCGCGATTTTTGGGGATGGTTGCTGGGGCAGAGTAGGGGGCGAGCTTATGGCTCTGTCGCCGGCGCAGGAATGCCGGAGTTTCCTGCTCGAAGAGAGCGACCGAGAGCTATTGCCGGTTGGGGGAGGGAGGTTGGGTTGTTTCTGAAACTGGAGGTTGTCGGCCGACAGGAAAAGCTTGTGTCCGGGGTCATTATTTGCGATTATTTGAAAACCATAGGTATACTCACGGATGAATTAGTGGACTTCGAATTGCCCGCGACGGTTGAAGTAATGCGCAAGCGAGTTGAGTTTTTGCAGAAACTAGGACTCACCATTGATGACATTAATGAGTACCCACTAATGCTTGGTTGTAGTGTTCGAAAAAATATGATCCCTGTATTGGGGTACTTAGAGAAGATTGGGATCCCCAGAGTAAGGTTGGGTGAGTTTTTGAAGAATTATCCACAGTGCCTCCATGGAAGTGTGGTGGTGGAGCTTGTACCGGTGGTTAAGCTTTTACGCGGGCTTGATGTTGAGAAGCAAGATATCGGGTATCTTTTAGTTAAGTATCCAGAGCTGTTAGGGTTTAAGTTAGAAGGGACAATGAGTGCTTCCGTTGCATATTTAGTTAGTATCGGGGTAAATCCTAGGGATATTGGACCGATGGTGACTCAGTATCCCTATTTGTTGGGGATGAGTTGGGACAATGATTAAGCCTCTGGTAGATTATTTGGTCTCCCTGGGCTTGCCTAAGAAGATTTTGGCGAGGATGTTTGAGAAACGGACATAGATTCTTGGTTATGATCTTGAAAAGACTGTGAAACCGAAGGTTGATTGTTTGATGAGCTTTGGGATTAGGAAGGAAGTGCTTGCTTCTGTTATTGCACAGTATCCACAAATTCTTAGATTGCCTTTGAAGGCTGAATTGTCATCGCAACAATACTTTTTCAATTTGAAGCTGAAGATTGATCCTGATGGATTTGCACGTGCTATTGAGAGGATGCCTCAGATTGTTAGCCTTAACCAAAATGTGATTATGAAACCGTCTTGGTCGGGGTATTCCTGCTGATAATGTGGCAAAGATGGTTGTTAAGTGCCCCCAATTACTTTCTCTGCAAGTTGGGCTCATGAAAAACAGTTATTACTATTTCAAGAGTGAAATGGGCAGGCCAGTGGAAGAGCTTCTGGAGTTCCCCGAATACTTTACTTATAGCTTAGAACTAAGAATAGAACCAAGGTACCAAAGGTTAAAAAGCAGGGGAATTAGATGTTCTTTAGCATGGTTCCTCAACTGTAGTGATATGAGATTTGAAGAGAGGGTGAAAGGTGAATATATTGAGGCAGAGAGTGCTGGTCCAACATTTATAATGGGTGGCAAGTTCGAGCTTCCCAGAAGCGAGATTGTGTCAGAAGAGGAGGATGAGAGTGATGATGAAATGCTTTACAGACGCAATGTCTCCTTGTAGTAATTTTGTTTGTTAATTGTAATGACATCAATATGATATGGTTATAACATCTATATTTTCACCCTCAAATTTTGGTCTCCTATATGCTGTGTGAGGCATTGATGGACAAGATTTCCTGGGATTGTGAATTCAATTTTTTTTATCTGGTCAGCACCTAACTTGGTTCTGTGTAATGCTTCACTTTGCTGCTTGGATGAGTCGACTTTAAGTTTTTTGTCCGTTTTAAGCCTTTAACTTGTGTTTGATTCTCATTCTGATTTGCTCATTCTAACACAACTATTTCATTATAACCACACATTTTAAACACTCTTTAGATCTCCACCACTCATTCAAATATAATGATAAACAAACATCCCTTTGATTGCGATCCTTATATCTTACTCTTTTTTTCTTTTTTGTTGCTTTTGCACTATATCTATGTTGTTTGTCCTTGAAGCTGTGGTTGGTCAAGATAATGTTTTTATTCAATAATTCAAAACATTCCACGATAATCGCTTCTAAATGATTGGAATGCGATATAGTTATATTCCATATCTTTGGTTCAATTACACATATAACTTAATTACATTGCTTGTCTAGATAACAATGTTATGATAAGCTTCTCTTTTAGTCGAATGATTTAACTTCATTTTCTTAGGTCCAGGGTGAACCAAAATTTACATTGCTTCTAAAGCACGCAGTTCGTTGTTTTTTCCACTGTCCATTCGTGGTTTGACAGATTCTTTTCCGCAGTAGTCTTCCATGATTTACTTCTGTATGCAATTTTCTTTTTATTTACAATATTATTAGTTTATCATCTCTAACAAAAATCTGCTTTCATTATCTTCATAATTGTTTAACGTGGTTTTGGATTTATTTATTTGGGATTCATATAATTCACCTAACCTCTTTTTCTACTTTATTAGTGGAATTGGTTTAGTCATCTATCTGCCATTTAGAGTGGCGCCAAGGGAAGGTCTAGTTCAAAAGTTAGGAAAAGGGATATGTCTACTTGCTCACTCAACATCATAAACAATGCTAATCTAGTTGTCATTTATGACATTTGATTCAGGATTTCATAGTCAACAGTGTTTGACAAAACATTTTTCAGGAACTTTCATCTTTTGCTGGCAATGTAGAAAACGAGGAAGATCTTACACGCCTCGCGGAAGTTGAGTTCAAAGTTTTGCAGAGAGTTTTTCATCTTCCAGCAGAACCAGATGAAGAGAATCGAAATAGAGTTGCTAGTAAATTGCTTAATCTGTATCGTATAGGAAGGCTTGGCCATTATGCTTTAGATCATGTTACTGAGAATGTTAGGTGCAATTCCAGGAAATGATATAGGCCAAATTACGAAAATATTTCCTTTCACCAGGAGCCCTAAAAAAAGGTTAACTTCACATATGGTCCCCAATCTTTGCACTTTCCATTAGATGGGTCCCTAACTTTTTTTCCCCTTTAGTACCATAGTTCCCTAACTTCTCATAGAATCACTTATAAGGTCTCTTGACAATTTTTGTCGTTACTTTTTAGATAAAAAAAAAATCTAAAAATAATAAGAAATACAAAGGAAAATAAAATTTTTCCTACATACCTAAGTAACTACTCATTTTATTTATATATCTAGTTTGACAGAAAATGATGGATACCTACAACATTTTTCTTTTTTGGGGAGACTCATTCTTTTTTGTCATTTCTGACAGCAATGGGAGGAATAATTTGCAAAATATAGGTTTAGCTGTTAGAAATGATTATCAGAATTTGTCACTTACAGCTGAGTTGAGGGTGTGGTGCTAAGTTAGATTAGTGGGGTGAAAAGAAATTATTTTCTTTTTTTCCTTTTTTATTATTTATTATTTTTTAATTCTTTTTGCTTTTATTTAGAAAGTAACGGTTATTAAAGAAAAAAGAATAAGGGGAGTAATTGTCAATTTTATAGGATTAGGGATCTTATGTGTGGATTAAGGGGTGTAATTGTTAATTTTATAGGATTAGGGATTTTATATGTGGATTTATGAAAGGTTGGGAACGCATGGTGTTAAAAAACAATGAGGTCTCAGCCGATACAATGAGCAAAGGTTGGCGATCATATGTGAAATTTATCCAAAAAAATGGATTTACACCCCCCCCCACCAAAAAAAAAAAAAAGGAAAAAAAATGGGCGCTTTCTCTCTTTGACGGAGTTGTGAAAGCAATTTAAGACTTAAATTTTCCTTACTTTCTAATTCTGAACTTTACCGAATTCTATGAAAAAAAGCTATACATTGTTGCTACCTGACAACAATGGACATAGCAAAAATTTGCCGAGGTATTCCCCGCACCCCAAAAAAGGGAGAAATTTCTTATATTATTATATAGGCATCGAAAGACTTTTTGCTTGGTGTGAAGTGCATTTTTCTATTCCAACTATAGAGCATAATTTTTAGATAGAAATCGTGGAAGTATATAAATAATTAAAAGATTAACAATAAAAGTATTATTACTAAATTTTGAGAACATAGAATTGTAGTAATATACAAAAGTAAAGACTTCATTGTAATTAAAATGTTGCATTGAACAAACAAAAAATATGTATTTAAATATAATTAGTCTTATTTAAAACCAACAATATATGTTTGCTTAATTCCATTGATGGAATACATTATTACTCAATTTCGGTTTCAAGAGGAACTAAAAACTACTTACGCAATTTCAATGTGGATTAAATTTATAAATATTACTAAAAACGCAATTTGCCTGTCTTTATTTATTTATTTATAAAAACAAGTAAAAAATAAATGTAATTGTAGAAAGTTACTATTTATTTGTGAGACTGCTTTTGTTAGATTTGTACTATGTGAGCGATCAGACTCCATTTTTTGATCTTAATCTATCTCCTTAGAAAATTTCTTTGCATACTAGGATTCTTGTTTCTCTTTCTTGAAACTATTTACTTACAATTTTTGTTTTAAAGGAAAAGGAAAAAAGTAAGATTCTTAATGAACAAAAAGTTCTAGTTATTTGTGAGTGATTAGGTAAAAAAATCGTCCCCTCAGCAAGAAAAGGTCAAAATTGGTCACTTAGGATCTAAAATGATACAAAAAGGAAGTAATGGGCACTTAGGGGTCAAAGGATTAGGTGATGGACCAAAATATATTTTAAGTTTTGTAAGGTCTGACCTTCGCCTGTTTTCACATGAATGACATATATCTTTAAAATATAAGCATAAACTATTTACTAATCATGAAAGTGACTCTGAGATTAATTAAATAAATGAAATAAAACTCAGGATTCTTTGACCATCACATCACAGTATCCTTATTATATATATTAAAATATATCTATATTAGTCTTAATAATAAATTTACATTATTCTAAAGTATTTTTTATTCAACTAAATATTAATATTTATTTCACTCCCATCAATTGTAGCAAATGGCCCAATGGTTTGTTCTTATGCAATTAACATCAACGTCCATGTAGTGATCATGTAATTAATTAGTAAATATTAATGGATGAATGCTTGAACATTATCCTTTAAATTCCACTTTAAATGATGTCATTAGTAAATGTTGGAAAAAATTGTAATTTATTGAGATCTTTTTTTTAAAAAAAAAAATCAAATTTTCATTAATACAAGCCACTACAAACTGTCAGTCCAATACACTAAAATATACAAATTGGCCATGAACCGCAGATATTAGAGAAAAGTGCAAGAGAGGCTAAAGTGTGGGTAACCATAGTTCGTTCCCAAAAAATATGGCTACTAGATCCACATCCAAGCTCGGTCAAAAGCTCTCTGACTTCCGATCTGAGAAGTAGTGATGGCAACGGGGTGGATTCGGGGCGGATCGGCCCGCCCCGATAACAGTTTCCACCGCCGCGAAATAGTCGGGGCTGTTCGGGTCCGGTCGTGGGGCGGTTCGTTTAATTTTTTTTTTGGTGGTGAATTTGAGGTTTTAGAAATTAACAACTACTATAAAAAAAATTTTAATAAAATTTGGGGTTTTATAATTACTTTTTTCTTTTTTTTTTAAACACACTAAATGGATCGGGGCGACCCCAATTCGCCCCGCCCCGCCCCGCAACCCTTGGCGGGGCGGCGGATCACAGCCCACTAACCCCGCGGGGCGGCATTTTTTTGCCCCATTCAATTCGGGGCACCGGGGGTTAGCAGCCGGGTCGAGATAAATTGCCATCCTTATTGAGAAGAGGGGCATTATGCAAAAATTCAATTTAGATCTTGTACCAATACCAAGCTGTCTGATTCCACGCCATTTATTTTGAAACCATTGTTTTTAGCAAATTTCAATCCGAAAATCAGTGCCATAGCTTCTGCATCATCAACACAGGGTACGCCATCGAAACGTTTAGCCAAAGTGCCCAGAACGACACTAGAATCATTTCGAAGTATTTAATGGTTATATATACTTTGATTGACATATTCATGCTTTGAAATTTCATACTTCGTACATGCGTGGCTTTCTTGTTTACCTTGTTTTTTTTTTTTTTTTATAAATTCAATTACAATTTACATTTTAATAGTACAAATGTGGCATAAATATAAGTCCTATAGCCCAAAGAAATTTATAATAAGTAAAACAAATCTCATATTCGGGGAGTCAAACTTGAGACCTCTAAATCTCAGGGCTCAACTAAGCCCATAACTAAAGAGGTGTCTTATTAGCCTTCCTTGTTTACTTTTGTTGTCAATATTATTATATATTCATCTACAAAGACTCGCCCATCACCAAGTGTGACATCGCCATATCCACATGTGTGCTACTAATACAACACTATTGAATGTTAATGTGACAAGTTCCATATTGTTACTTCAAATTAAAAGATTTATTATGAAACTATTTACTACAAATAGTGTGCTTTAATGACAAAAACTTTTGTCTCGAGGACATTCTCAGTGACCCCTTTCAACAACCAATAAATGACTCTTCATTACCAAAAGAAACATATACTCCATCGTTAAAAGTAAAATTTCTTCTTTTGATTTTTAAGGGAACTAACTCAAATTTATTCATGATTTCATTTATGGATTCTCCCAAGATATAGATAAATCATGAAACTAACCAAAGGAAGAAATTATCTAAGTAACAGAGACTGTTATCTATTTTCATCAGAAGAAAAAAGAAAAAAAAATGAATAAATAAAGTTTGTTATCAATTTGTTTATTGAGTTGGAAGGATATCATGTCAATAATTAAATTTATTTGAATGTTTTGTCCTTTAAAATTAAATTGCTTGTTTGTGTACATGGAAGAGCTCATTCTTTTAAACAATAATGTCATCAGTTCTTGAACAATTCTATTCTTTTCTTTTTTCTTTTTTAATTTGGGTTGGAGAATTCTATTCGAGCTGTAGGTAATATTAATAATTTTCAAAAATTAATTTAACTTGTATAAGAATTAACTTGTAGTAATTCTCAAAGATTGACAAATTACTGGAAGACATTGATATCCCACTTTTTCAAACCCCTTTTAATTATACAAATGAAAACTCCAAGAAAATTTTAAGGAAAAAAATGGCCCAAATGTAGTTGATTTTTGGGTAATCTATCTCGATCAACTCTCATCACAATTTATTTAAAAATTAAAATTAAAAAAAAAATGAAAGAGGGGGGCAGCTCAACAGTCTCCATGTGTTTTCAAACAATAAAGTGTGACCAATCGCAGTTGTCGCCGGAATTCTTATGTAAAAACTATTTTTAATTTCTGACTATTTACACAAATGTCGTGCGCTAACGTTAAATAAACAGTTCTATATTGTCTTAAAGTCAACCCCCCTTAGTGGAGACTTCAGTTTGGTCCCTTTAGTTTCTCCGTAAATGCATGATGGTCCTTGTTTTTTGGTTTTATGTTAATTTACCCCCTTTGGTTTTAACTTGAGGGAATGGAAATTTCTTTCCTTGCATGGTTTATTCAAAAAACTCTCATAGGGGCGAACAGCTTATATCCTGCTCTCATGGAGTAGCGTAAGCTACCTTCATGCTCACGTCAATGCCACATCAGTTAAAAATGACATCATATATAGAGGCAGCATAAACTACACCATGAGAGTAAGAGAATTTTTTTAATATATTAATCATATATGATATAAAATAATGTTATCTAATACTATTAGAGACAGTGTTGTATGTACAATATATACTGGCTGTCACATCATACATATAATGGTAATCAACAATGGTAAAAAATAAAATTCTCCTATATATAATTTATTTTAGCTACCACAATTATAAGATCAATTGATTTATTTTAGCATTCTCTGCCATGTTTGGTGCATGGTAAAAATGTAAAATAAATTAGTAGAAGCTAGCTCTGGAACAACACTAAAGTATTTCCAAGTCCACCATTTTAAAGCAATCATAATTATATCGTTGGAATAGCACGAACAACATTTGATTATATACAAATATCTAGTTTTCAATGGAAAAGGGAATTCAAACATGTGGAATTAACTAAAGATTAATTTTAATAAAACCCTTCTTCTCCAAGTGAAGGTAATAAAACAAAGGATGCTTGATAGAATAGGCTAAAACGTTTGAGACCATGTCACAATCTACCCACAAGATTGGGGACTAAAAAGAAAGTTCGTGCAGTGAGGGCAAGATATCGATATTCAAAATTATCAGACTTTCCAATAGTTTCCTTGTCCCTTCCACGTTTACACAGCTTGCAATATTGGCAGTTTTGACTTTGATTAATTCCAATGTCCTATTTCTTACGCAAATTACATAATATATATGAAGCCCCTTATAAAGTTTTCACTTAGCTTTTTCAATGGAAGTGGAGAAAGATCCATCCATGGATAATTTCCCTCAAGATTTTAGATGCCCCATTTCCATGGAGCTCATGAAAGATCCCGTAACAATCTCCACCGGCGTCACATACGACAGAAAAAATATCGAACGATGGTTTTGTACCTACAACAAGAAAATATGTCCTGCCACAATGCAACGTATCGAAATTTTCGATATTACTCCAAATCATACTCTCAAGAGGCTGATTCTTGCATGGAAGAGTTCACACTCTCGGAAGAAAGAAAAATCATGCAGCACTAGTTCGACCAAACACTACGAATTGCTGGCACTTCTTGGAACGATGGAGTCGACCCCCTTTAAGGTGACTTGTTTGAAAAAGATCAAATCCATTCTTGAAATGGGAGATGAGATGAAGGACGATTTCAAGAGATCAGGAGGTGTGGAGGCTCTTGTTAAGATAATTGTACAAGTTTTGGTCGAAACCTCGGATTTCTTAGCGTTTCGAGCTTGTGAAGAGGCTCTGGGGGTCTTGCAAATTCTGCCATTTTCAGAGGATGATGATGATGAATCAACCCAGTTGCTGATGAAGGCGGAATGCATGAAATCCATGGCTATGATGCTTCAAAGAGGAAGCGCTGAGGCTCGGTTTTGTACCATTTCTATATTTCAGAAGATGGCTAAAGCTGATTACCATTGGAATTATGTTGCTCAAGAACAAGGGATAGAATTCTTCAAGTCCTTTTTAGAAATTATATCAGATGAAATCTGCACAAAGGCAAGTTCTTGTGCACTCCAAGTGCTCATCGGAATCTTGGAGGCCTCCAAAAAAAGCCGATTAAAAGCCATTGAAGCTGGAGCAATCTGCACTCTGATTGAGCTTCTTCCAGACTCCAACAGATCAAAATGTGAGAAAATCATGCAATTAATCAAACTCTTATGTGAATCTGCTGACGGGAGGCTGGCTTTTATTGAACATGAACTGGGAATTCCAGCGATATCCAAGAAACTGGTGAATGTCTCAGATGCAGCAACGAAGATTGGGGTAAAAATTGTATGGTTGCTCTGTAATTTTCATTCAACAGAGAGGGTTTTGGAGGAAATGCTGGTTTGTGGGACGGTGAAGAGGCTGGTGGCGCTTTTGCATATTAGTGGGCGGTCGTCCACCAAGGATAGGGTGGTGAAGATCTTCAAGTTGCACGGTGGACGATGGCACCGCTACCCGTGTTTTCCAAGTGAATTGAGGGATTACTTGGGGTTGCAAAACGGATCTTGCTGAAAGGAAGATTAAATTAAAGATAATTGGTCAAGATTAATGAATTATTATGGGAAAGTAATTTTGTTTTGGCATAGAAAATTGTAATATATATATATTTATATATGATCATCATGTGTATAAAGCAAATTCTTCGAAAATCAATAGTCAAAAAGAAATTACTGTGTATATATTTGATTATATTGTTATCTCTTTCTTTCTGCCTTCCATCATGATGGTGTGGTTTTTGTCAAAAGATTGGTGGTTACAAGCTATATTTTGAGGAATTAATTAGGAGGTTTTATGAAATCAAAACTTAAAAGGAAATAAAATTAAGCACAATAACACGCAAAATTTATATATATGGCTTGGTCTCAATGTGATCAGACTACTTTGTGTTATAATTAGAGGCCGCAATTATTTTATTAACATCAGTTATGTAATGTAATGTAATAATTAAAAACATATTGTCATCTAGATATCTATTCATCTATCGCTCTAGAGAATTCTTGATCATTGTCTTCTTTCTTAAAACTTTGCAAACGGTTTCATCATAAAAACAATATTCTTTACCACATGTTCTTGCAATAATAATGACAAATTGAACTGCTTCTCATTTTAGCTTATTATTATTTAACTTATTATTATTATTGAGATATATAGATATATATGGAGAGAGATGGAGATACACACTCGTTCTTCTCTTTGACTAGCAAACAATTTCAAACCAAAAATAGAAAACTAATATAAATAATAAATGCATATGCATGTTGTGACTTTGGGGAGAGAGGTTGGCAGTTGCAGTTAACAAGTTGGAAAACTTCGAGGTCTCTTCCATTTATGAAAATATGACTCTGCTCTATCTTGGGTCTTGGGGAACATGAGACTCGAGAATTTTCGATTGCAAAATTTCTTTCATGGAAATTGCTAGTACTTCGCATCACTCACTTTCCTCAATAAGAATAGTGCAATTGCAACGTTGTCAAATTGTATACATTACTCCATATCCTCTAACAAGATAGGATTATGACAAAATTCTGGTAATTCTATATATACATATATAGTCATGTTTCGATCTAATTTAAAACGAACTTTTAGTTAAATCTTGCAGTATTGGATAGTAATAGAATATAAAAGTTTTTTTTTTCTTTTTTTAAATTAAGTAATAGAATAGAAGGTTGAGTTCTACATATATACGGACTATAAACCGCATTCCCAATATTATATTAAAATTAAACTGGAAGTAGTTCATTTGCCTGTGTAAATCTCACCAAATTAATGAACATGATTATGTAATCAGGTGCAATGGCAACATGTTAGGACAACATCCAATCTAGAAATTTCATATTTGTTACCTATCAAACTTAACATAATTAAAAAAGGAAAAGAAAAGAAAAAAAGAAAACGTGAAATATCGATATACTGTATTTGAATCAATAAGTACGCACATGAATTTTTAGGTAAGAGACATTATGTTTTCATAGTTTTCTAAGAATCTGAATAGACTCGATTAAATGAATTATTTCTTGTCATTTTTCAGATAGCATAATAATGAGTTTAAACTATATGTTTTCGCTAATAATAAAGTAAACTTTTAGACTTTGAAATCGAACCAACATTTAATAGTACCAAGTCAATACCCACTATTAAAACTTGACAAAGTCCAGATTGCGATGACTAAATTAGTCAGATATATCAGCTTAATATATATATATATATCAATTTTTCTGGCACAATTATAATTTCATCTAGTGCAATTAGAAAATGTTTCCCGCCTAAAGCTCTATCTGACACAATTGCTTATAATGTCATACCACACTGGCTGTCACTTTTAATAAAAAAAAGTGTAACAAATGTAATAGTGAATGATTAAATTCGTGACATATATATTAAGAGTAACATGCTTTTAAAACATTATGTCAACTCTTTATTTGTTAACAATTTTTATTTATATATTACTATTCTCGCGTGTTTTCACTAGAGGAAAATATTATTATTAACCACATATATACTTAAAAGGCTAATTAACACTACTTTTTTTATTAATTTCACCAATGTTTCAAATATACTAAAATAGTTAAAATTAAAATTACAGAAATAACCATCTCATTCTTAACAATTATAAATGCTTCTCCCCTCCTATCTTCTTCCTTCTATGTTCATCACAAAAATCTTAACCAATCTATTTTAATTTTTATAACCAATCCTAGACTCGAGGTGTGACTTTGACACCTTCCACGCCTTATGCTTTTACAATTGGAGTTAATAGATTATACATCTCCCGGTACAGGTGGAGCAAGGAAGAGCAGTCTACAGCTTTAGCTACTGCCACTAACACGACCTTACAGGTATTCATGACAGCTATTCTATTTCATAACAGAGAAGGACCAAAGATTTTCTGAAGCTGAATTTGAACAGCTGTTTCTAGTCCTAAAATGTTTGTATTGCATGATTCTCCCTTTTCTACAAATTTTGTTTGATCTGCTGGCATAAGTTGGTTACTTACATGTCTGTTATGTTTCTTTCTATAAGAATTTGCTGCTATGTATGAAAAAGGATGAAAGTTCTTATTGTTCTGCATACATTTTTTTTTTCCTTTCTCAAGTTGTGTATGTAAACATTTCCTTTTTTTTTTTTTTGGTGCTGTTGGAGGTTTGGAGGAACGGTAACATATCATATATATATTGAGAGGCTTCGGTTGATTTTATTTTCTAGGAGCTACATGAGTGGAATGTGCACTATAGACAGAAGTTTGGATTTGTCTCTCTGATATTTGCATCTGCGAGGAGTACCCAGGAGATATTGGCTGAGATGAAGGTAACGTTGTCATCGCTCCACCTCTCCTTTTGCACACACATCTCCCCCCCCCACCAAAACTTCTTTTCTCCTCTCTCTCTCTCTCTCTCTCTCTTACAAGTTTACTGCTGCATTGCTTCATACCTTCCGATGAATGTGGAAATAAATCGTGTGAAGTAATGAAAAAGGATTTCCTTTCCTGATCCCAAAGCTATGGGGAATAAGGCCTAGTATGTTTTATTGTAGTATTAACTTAGAGAAATTTCCTGCTCAAACAAATAGTGCTGCAGTTTAATTTTACCGTGACATCTTTAAAAGTGTTTTCTCTATCTTTTAGCTCCATCCATTTAATGCCTTTCTCAATACCCTTATAGCTAAGTTAGCTTGGGAGTGTTATGTCGGGAAAGAGTTCTGCGATCATCAGTTATTCAATTTACAACAATCTGTTTAGTGTTTTTTTTTTTTTTTTTTTTGACATTTTAGGTCGATCTCACTTGATACTATGGTAAAATTACATTTTGTAGAAAGTATGAAATGATAGCACTGGTACAATTTTCTGTGTTGTTGATAAGAATTGATGTTTACTAGTACATACCTTTCACCACTCTTTGGATGCCTGTTAATTTAAATCTCTCTTTTTTCCTTGAGGCCTATTAATTAACTAGATATAGTAGGAAAGTTCCTTTTGTTTGACCTTTCTTGCAGAGGCGCTACCAAAACAAGCCTATAGTTGAGTTTGAGGTTGCTGCTCAAGAGCAAATGAAAATAACTGAATTACGTCTTTCCAAGCTATTTACAGTTAATTCTCCTGCGTCTTCCCCAATCCAAACCCAGAATACTGCAAATGTGACTAAAGCTGGAGGTGATTTTGCACTAAATTGGCCTTTTCCATTTTTCATATATTCGCCTGTTGTTGGTTCATTTTCTTCCTAGTCTCTTCTCCTGTTTTCCAGTTTTCGGAAATGACCTGGACTGGATAGAATTAGAAGTACCTTTTACTGCACAATTTTCTCCTAACTTTAAATGGGTTTTTAATGGCTTTTCAAAAGTTGCAAATATTTACAGAAGCTGTGACAAATAATCTTGTACCGGAAACAGGCTTTCTTATGTTTCTTCTTGACTACATTTACCGTATATCAAACTTGTTTCTCTGGCTCATGTTCTTTGCTACTTTCCTTGTATTGGCTAATCTTTGCAGTAAACTTTGCTAATTGAGATTTTTACTTGGTTTTTCACATCTTTGTCAGAAGATCTGAAAATTTTTGGAGCACATTTGACAGCCGCAAACGAAGCTTCCACCGTTAAACCATCTCAACAATTTACTAGGAACTGCCCACCTATCACAACGCACGTACTGGATGTAGCTCATGGGTCTCCGGCTACTGGAATCGAAGTAAGGTTGGAGATATGGAAGAACAATCAACCTCGACCATTGTTTGGCGAAGCAGATTCAGGTGGTTGGACCCCTCTGTGGTCTTCCACGACTGGTAAAGACGGGAGAAGAGGTCAGATGACAGACACGGTAGATGCTTTGAGTCCAGGAATGTACCGGATTAGTTTCAATACAGGAAAATAACACCCCGGAGGATTTTTCCCATATGTCTCTATCGTATTCGAAGTTAAGGAATCTCCGATATCACAACAGTTTCATGTTCCCCTTCTACTTTCTCCACTTTCGTTCTCCACTTATCGTGGAAGCTAGCTAGCTACCTACCTAATTCTCAATCAGCAATCATAAAATCTTGAATGTAAAAAACATTGATTTTTTATCAATCTATGGTTTTTCTTTGCGCATCAGACTGCAATAGAAGATTGTTTGCCATTATATCCAGAACGATCTAGTGCCAACTGATGGGCACCAGGACGTCCTAATCACGGCCTATACTTCTTATATATAGAATAATAGAAAATTATTTATACATTGCCCACTAGCTATTGGTGCATGTTAGCAGTTGGCTTGAACTAGATCGAGATTGGTTGATATATATATATAGAGTATAATCTTAAGAATGAAGGTGTAAATTTACATAATTGAACAGGCATTAGGATTTTCATCACTGAACAATTGGGGTGCATACACATAATGAATGAAATATGGCACTTCACCTTCTTTGGTTTTTACCTCTACTTTCTTAACCTCTTTAAATTCCTCAACTTTCCCCCCAGATTTCTCTTCAACCTTAACTACTTCTTTCTTTTCTTCTTTCTTCTCTACCTTCTTCTCTTTTGCAGGTATAATCTCTGAATATTTGTGCACCCTTTTTCGCATATACGTTACCAGCTTTTCAGATTCAATCACCCCTTCCACCGTTATAGTTTGAGCTTTTATATCTGTTTTAACATTATGAATACCTGCAGCACATAAGCATTATTACCAAAAATACTGTATGTGCATTGATCTTTTGAACAATAAGGGAAAAACGATTTTTGGAAAATATATACATATAGAGCAATTGATCTTTTATTAGATTCATCACCTTTGTGCATAAGCAGCCTCCTCTTTGCCTCGCGCTCACATTCCTTACAGTGCAAGTAAGCTTTTAGAGTCCATGTTTTTATGGTTTCCTTTTCACTTTTAATTTCTTCCACTTTCTTGGCCTCTGATATGATTTCAACCTTCTTCTTACTCCATTTCTGCAACCTTGCATGAACTTTCTTTGCATCAAAGGCGCCTTTAACTGTGACCTCACCCTTTTCAAATTTCACATCTGCGCTTCGTACTCCTGGTTCATCCAAGCACATATATAACTTCAGATATATTAATTGAAAAAGGGTAATGAATAAAAGAATAAAGGATTCATCATGTCCAACTATATTCTTTGTTATTACAAGTGGTATCAGAATGACACCAGAGTTGAGCCAAGTGAGAAATTTGGGTTGCAGAGAACTCACCTGGGATTCTAAGAAGAGGCTTCTGAATGTCATGTGCACATTTTGGACAATGCAGAGAAATTTTGTAGACAGCAGTGGTTACCTCAATTTTCTTAATTTCTTCTTTCGCCATATTAGACCAGACCAATGACTGGGAATTTAGTAACACATTTGAAAGAACTTTAACTAATTCAGAAGTAAGAAATGATTAAAAAGAGAAGAAGAGAGGTCATCTGAATCTGATCATCTTCCTTCTTTATTTCTTGATTAAGGCAACTATTTGGTTGTTGAGATTTGCAAAGAGTGGTTCACCAAAATGAGGAAACTTAATCTCTTGATCAATGGAATTATTATGGAAATATAAAAATTTCCCATCCGTCTGTACTTACTACGCTTACAAGTAAATTTATCCTGCTTACATATCATCATGCTTATAATAAGCATGACAGATACAACCATTTATAAATGGGTCATATGGATACAACCACAATAGTTGACGCATCGCCCATCTATATATAAATAATTGCGAAACAGACCCTATATATATCACATGTTGCGCACATGACGTATGTAATAACGGATTATCAATTATAAATCAGATTGACAATCAAGAGAGGTTAATAAGCAAAAAAAGACAATTGTTCGCATGACAGTTAACTTAGCATGTGTACAAATTGTTAACAGTGGCGATATATAGCAATGTTGGGATAGAGTTATACTAATAATTAATGGCAATTCGGCTAGGTGTTTGTGCTCAAGCCCGAGCCAAACTCAGCGAGCCTAAGGTAGGCTAGCCAAAAAAATTTTGTGTTCCTATGTACTTGGGCTCAAGCTCGCCGGGAATTTATTTATTGGGTTTATTGGATGTCTCAATGCAATGATAAATAGGGATAACACAACAATTGCTCAAAATTAATTTAGCAAATATAAAATAATTATTTATATACCCTCCCCCTTTATCCGATCTTGGGACCGGCTAAGTAAATGTACGCAGAGTTAAAACGGTACATGGCTCGTTTGCTCATGGACCACCCCTTTTTTGCCTTTTCTTTTGTTGAGTGAACTCGATGCGACGTGGCCGCTTGCACAGGATTGTCTCTGACGCTAGGAATGCTTGAAGTCTCGCCAAAGGACCACCGCCTCGACTACTATAATTGCCGGAGGAGCTAGATGAAGTATCAATGATTTTTAATAATTATTTACACTATATATAGACACTAAAATTTTTTTACTTGAACAACTTGAAAATTTGTTAAACTCGCAAGACTGTTAGCAAGAGTAGAGAAAAAATATTTAGAGAGTAGAAGAATAGAAAAAAGAGAAGAGATTGCAATAGTGTGTGTTTAGTGAGAATGCATGTTGAAGAGAGCGAGCCGGCTCGCTTTTGGCTCACCAGCCTGTTTGCCATATCTTTAGTACTCCCCGTAAAGATTAGGTGGCTTTCTTAAAAAGGAATATGCTAAATAATTCTAAAAGATGTGTAGTCTAGAATTCTTTTTTTTTTTTCTTATAAAGATAAGTTTATTCATTAATGGAATCAGAAAGAATTACATCAGAAATAAATGAAGGTGGAACAGAATACCATTCCATGGAATCTCCTAACCCAACCAAAGATAACACCTTGTAACTCACGAGCTATAATGCGACAATCTTCAATTACCATGCCAAAGTAAGACTTCTCAACATTGGTACTCTTGAGAGCATGATTAACTTCGAAAGCATCCATTTCAATAGTGACAGTATTAGGGAACCAGTCTTTGATCCATGAGAGAGCTTCCCTAACCCCCAATGCTTCAACCACTGAAGGCTTATAATCACCCCTAATAGGTACTACCTTGGCCGCTTTAAACATACCATAATCGTCTCGAACAATCATCCCAACCCTTGCCTTGTGTTGTTCTTGAAAGATAGCAGCGTCAAGATTAAGCTTAGTGTGCCATGACCCTGAGCTGGGTGCCAACTTCTACCATCCATAGACGCCAAAGAAGTACCGGCTGAGGATTGATGAAGCTGTGCATGTTTCCATTGTTGCAAAGAGGTACTTGCAGTTTCCAAGATCCTTGACACAGATAATGAAAAGAAGTTCCAAACTATCTCATTTCAGTTCCTCCATATTGCCCAACAAATCATTCCTACAAGTTCTAAGAGATCACCAATTGCTTCAAACATCTCTAACAGCCATTCTCTGAAGTTTAAGCTTATTAAATGGAGGAAATTAACTCCTGTTGCCATCCAAACCAGATTCACTAATTCGCAACCAGCCAAGCAATGTTTAACTGATTCTTCTTCTCTACCACAAACTGGACAGCAATCCTCGATCGGAATTCTTTTAATTCTCAGCAGGTCCCGTGACACGCCCCGCCCCAAGCCATCCTACTAGACCTGACACGTGGTGTGCACTGATGATGGATACTAGCATGACCTGGACCCACCGCCAAGGTAAGATCTAAAAACTTGGCTTGCAAATGTATAAATTTTTGGACTAAAATGATTTTATAAAAATTTTGACAAAGCTTCCCCTGTAAAATGGACTTATCCAACCTGAAATTTTATACTACCTCATCCATACAAATCACATAGAAAAAAATAAATATGACTTTTTCCCTCAATAAATTTACTCATTCCCAAATCATGAAGTTGGAACACTTTTCGACATATTTAGAGCCAAAACAATCATTAACACTAAAGGCATGTATAGAAATATAATTGTGGAAATTTTGAATAATTTCGAATGACTAACTTATGAAAGTTAAATTTCCAACCATGATCAAATACATATATTTAAAAATATAATTAAGATGATAACTGAATGCAATACATGTGGCTGATTGAGAACTCCACAAACAATCCAACAAATGCTCAAGCTCGATCATGCCTATAAGAAAAATGTTATAAAATACATGAACTGGTAACTCAGTGAGTGAATAAGTTCGCAAATACATATATATACTTTTCCTTATTATTTACTTCTGAAAAGCTTTTGGACTTTATAATGCATAGATATAACTTAAAAGCTTAGAGTTATAAAAATGCTTTACAAACTTCTTCTGAACTTGAAATATAAATTTAAATAATGCTAAAATTGCAAGTTATGCTAATCGTCGTGTAATCGTGCTGAAATCATTTAAGTGCGAGATAATAATTTTTTGCTAAAAATTCCGCAACTACTGATATCTGAATCATATAATCTGAAACGTAAACTGTAAATGAGTTCTGAAAATTGAAATCTGAATAGCTAGATGAAAATTTAAATACATACTGATAACTGGAAAATCCACACTAAAGTATCGCTAAGGCGTAACACACATGTACAAAGTAAACTTGATGCACAAGACATACTACTCAAAACTGAGTGATACTGATAACTGAGTAACTAAGTAACTGAATAACTGGTCATACGCGGGCAAAGCAAGCCCCAAAGGTAAACACCACTATACACGGCTCAAAGACTATGTGTGTATGACGATGGATCACAAAGACCTATATATAATTGGTCATGCATCGTGGAACAAATCACACAATGCAAAGTGGGTAATCACTGAACTGGTCAATACACCGTGGAACAAATCACACGATGTAGAGCGGGTAATTATCACACATGTACTTTGGTGGTTTTGAAAATAATTATTGTAATATGCTTTCACAAATATTTCATAACATAATAATATAAATTCTTTTATCAAATCTTTATTCTCATAATGTAAACCATTCACATAGCATGATAATTATAATAGCATAATTTTCCTGAACTTGAAAATCTATAGAAATAATGAAATATTTCATGAAATACTATAATAGTTAAATCGTGCAAAACTTGGAAAAAATCATTTTTCCACTCACAGAGTTGATCACATAGCTAGCTCGACTAGCATGCCTTTCCAACCTGCTCCTCCATCACCTAGAATCATAATATAACAAATCCAATTTAATACCCAATATCCTTGTCCAAACATGAAATATAATTCCACTTTAATTCTTGGAATCAAAGTCACTTTTTCTATTAAATTCCAATCATTCAATTATTACCCATATAATTTCCAACTATCCTTCCGCATACCAATCTCGTGATATCATATGATGAATACCCATATCTCGTCTAATATAAATTCATCAACAAAGCAATCTCAATTTACTTATTTCACTTAATTGCTCACACTTGATAATTCAATACATGTATTAACACATAAAGTTCCTTTATGTCACAGACCATTTCTTTTCCTTAAGTTCACTTATTTCGTTAACATATCATCTCCTCATCCACCACTAATATTTACATATTAAATCATACTTCCATGATAACCTTTGAAATACATTATGCCATCATGTCGGAAATTGTCCAATAATATTACCAATTAGAATTTGCCACATAAGTAAAATTTACTTTAGTCACCAAGATTTACATAATATCAATCTCTTAATTAATCACAATATATTATTATTCCAACTTATACCTTATAAGCGGCACATCGTGTTTGTACATATCAAATAAAATCAACAATATACCAATAGAATTCAAAATTCCATTTATCCACTTTATCCATTCACCTTTAACTTATCACTTCCTTATTCATTCATAATACATAAAGTCTCAAATTCTCAATAGCACCAAAACACATACATTTTATAATATTTTTCCACTTTAACTTATCACTTCCTTATTCATTCATAATACATAAAGTCTCAAATTCACAATAGCACCAAAACACATACATTTTATAATATTTTTCCACTTATTTTCAACATTTCAACTACTACCATTGTTAACTATCACTTATATCCTTAGACCACTTCTCAAACATCATTACATCATAATTTCCAACATCCATATTTATGCACATTGAAAAGAAATTCAAAAGATAAAATTCTCAACACATTATCTACTCATCTTTCGCCACTATTTTGCCATAAATCACTTTTACCAAGTATAATCCACAAAATGCTCAAATTTCATATCTAGGGTTTATGACAATCTCATAATAATATATCATTGAAGTTGCTAAGTTAAAACTCATCCTTTCTTATGACATATAGAACAATTATTAAGCCTCAATTAATGAAAATAAACCTTAAAATCAAGACCCAATACAAAATACATAAATCCTAAAATCACCTCTTGACTTACCTCTTTTGATTTGTAGAAGAAACTTTAATACTCATATATTAAACCATGTCAAGCAAGTACGAAATCCTCAATTTCTACCCTTTTACTCCTTCATTTTCGTTTCTTTCCAATATTTTTTTTCCCTCCATTTCCCCTGCTTCGGCCGAACCGTGCGTGTAGTGTGTGTAGTGGGTATAGTGTGTGTGTTTGACCCAAAATGCAAGACTTTCTTGCCTTTAAAAAGGAAATTTGCACTTAAGGTCCTTCAACTCTTTTAAGTTCTATAAGTTGGCCATTACTCTATAAATATTTTCGTACACACCCTCCAATAATTAATTCATCCACTTTAACACTTTGATGCCTTAGATCTCGACCCAATAATTTTGACTTTGACCGAACATGTAGTAGAAAATAGTTTTAGAAAGTACACGTCGTAACATCCCGTGTAGGCAGGACATTAGCAGCTGCACACTAGAGGAAGTTTCCAACCTTACTAGGAACCTTGAGTCGTCATATCTTATGCCATAAAGGATCGACAGGTGGGAGAGTTTATGCAAATCGTTCCCTTCATCAGTCGGTTATAACCACTCCGAATGGTGTATGTGCCTTTGCGGTCAAATAGCCACGTCATTTGATCATGGATGTTCCTAATGCTCAAAGGAATGCTAAGAATTTGTCTACAATCTTTAATGAGGTCGATGACTTAGATTCCCGTCAAGCATGAGTTGATTGACTATGGTCTCATTGGCATCTGGAATCGGAGCAGAAGTAACAAAGCCTTGGTCAGGATCAAGGAGCGAAGGATCCTTCCAAATTTTTTTTTTTTTAATTCTCTTATAGTAGTAGTAGTAAAAATATATATATATATATATTGCATTTCCTACAAATTATATATCACATTTATAGTTCCATCATTATCTGGTAATTTAAGGATTCTCATTGAGTATAATAATTAAAGCATTAAAATTGAATTTAATTATAGAGGATTCTGCATTTATTATTGGTGGAAGTTTGTCAAAATATAAAAGAAAATCTAGTAGAATAGGAAATAAATCAGTTAGGGCAGGGTAGGATCTTTTTAAAGCATCAAACAAGGATAGATTAGGAAAACTATTTGTAAAATTTATTTTTCAAATAATTTTTCTTAATATTTTTTGAATGAAAAAAATTATAGGAAATAGGCCCATATTATACAATCTTTAGGAGCGGGAGGGAGTACAAATTCAATTTAGAATAATTAATTTTAAATCTAAGTAACTAAATTCATTTTGCATCATTCAATTCGTCTAGAAAAACCCATTTATTAGGTATTAAATTTCATTATCTGGTAAATTTGGAAATTAATTCTCATAAACTATAATGATTAATTTAAAGCAATTACCGATATCAAAATTGAAATTAATTCGCCACTAATTATCCTCCTCATTACCAGTCAAGTTTGTTGGAGCACACTAATAAAACAATTAATCAATATTTAATTTGTAAATAAAATCATTTTGCTTCATTGGATTATCGAAATCGAAACGGTGTCAAAATAGATTCTAAACATATGAACATCATAGGATACATAATAAGGATTAATGAATGATAGGAAAAAGAAAGTGATATCTGAAAAATTCATACGTGTTCATAATATGATTTGCAGAGAAACAATGAACCTACAACCTCTTGTGATCTCTTACACCAAATCAAAAACTTGTATTTTTTTTAAATATTCTTTTAGTTCCAGAAGTTAGATCCTGAAGCTCCAGGAGCATCACTTCCTCCCGGAAGATCGGTGCTGGTTCCAGCACCCTGAAAAATTTCCGGCAGCAGTGGAGGGCCGCCGGCAAAACTTGGTCCACCACCGCCGCCAAAACTCGGTGGTCCTCCACCGCCAGTACCAGGAAAATTTCCCGGTAGCGGTGGAGGGCCGCCGGCGTAACTTGGCCCTTCACCACCGCCAAAACTCGATGGTCCTCCACCGCCGCCAAAGCTTGGTGGTCCTCCAACGCCAATACCTGGAAAAATTCCCGGCAGCGGAGGAGGGCCGCCGGCAAAACTTGGTCCTTCACCGCGGCCAAAACTAGGTGGTGCTCCAAATCTTGGGTTGTTGAAATTCTGCTCGGCGGGATCAGTAATCTGCAGAGCGGCGATTTGAGCAGCGAATTCCTGCATTTTCTCTGCGGCCATGCGTCCAATTTCCGCCACAGTATCGAGCGGAAGCTGATTAATATCCTCGAAGCCAGCCATAACACGGTGTAAGAGAATTTCCGTGTCCTTGGCCTGAATCTCTCTCACCAGCCTCTGGGAATGTTCCTGAGACTTGTGAATCCTCTGCTCAACGTACGACTCCTGGTTGAACATTCTGCGGTTTCGTTCTATTTCAGGAACATTCTGAAACCGAGAAATAACTTCCTGAGCTTCCATTTGCGACGGCCAAACAACCGGCTCCTGTTCAAAGGGGCTGTAAATTATAGCACAACCCTGTACATCGCACAGGGTACAGAGCTCACGAGCCTTGTTGATAAGTCCCTTCTTCCTCTTCCGGAATGAGGTTTTTCGCTCTGACTCATTGGCGATCAGCTCGAGCTTAACTTTACCGCGGGTCATGGTGAAGAGGCTTATCGGAGAGGAAATTGGAGAAAGCAAAAATGGGGTTGATTGGTGTGTTCTCTGTTCTGTGTCCTGTTCTGCCATGATAGGGTATTCAGTTTTATAGGTGAAATGAGGGGGTGATTTGAATTTTCTGGTGCATATTGCTTGAAATTCAGTCAAAATGAATTTAATATTTTTCCTATTTGGCATTTAGATTGGCCAAATAGAGAACATAATCCCAGTGACATTTAATGGCATGTTAGTGGGTTTCCACGCTGTTGTCAAGGATTCAATTCTCATCTACACTTTTTGTAATGTTTCACAAAAAGGAAAGTAATCTAGTGACATTTAAATGTCATGTGGTATCTCTGTACCTTGTGTGCAGGGTTGTGTTCCTGTAAAAAAAAAATCTAAATGTATTAATTATTTTTTTTCTTTTTTCTTTGTGAAATGGAAAATTGATTAGAAAATCGTCACAAAAAAAGGGAAAATGATGAGAATATGAACAAAAAAATTGAAGTGACCTAATATCTGTTTTTGGATTGAAGGCAACGGGTGACGAATAGGAACTTGGACAAACAGAAACAAAAATAAAAATGAAACAATGATGATAAATCTGTATGCAACAGTGGAGGTTATTGTTTAGTAAAGATGAATCAATTATTATTTAAAACCGATAAGAAAAAAGGCCCAGACCCAAATGGTCTGGTAGCATCTAAATGGATTTCTCAATCTTGATTCAGGGTTCAATTCCCTTTTGCCGACATTCCTCTTATAACATTCCCAAAAAAAGAAAAAACAAGGGGAGAAAAGACGAAAAACAAAATGAAGGAGAAGATTTCCAAGAAACCAAACTCTAAATCGAATACAAAAGGTTAAGACTCGATGCTCTTCCAAGTAGCCAATACGGACTATTTATAATAAAATATGTGTGAAAACCCTTAATCATACGGTTACAAGTGTTCCACGCTTCTTGATCTGAATCAATTATTAATTAAGACGCATAAAGCAAAAACGCGCTCCTTTCTTGACATCTTTAGCGACTTCTCCAAATTATAGAAACACCTTCAACTTTCAACAATGTACACATTTGCGTTAATATTGATGATGCCAAAGTGGACTTGAAGACAACCAACCACTTTTTCATGTTTTGCACAGTTTTTGCAATGATCATGAAGAAACAATATAGAAATTACCAAGAACAGAACAAGTTAGTTAACATAAATATTTAGTACGTAGATATATATGTGCAATTGAAGCAAAACTTTTGTTCTTATGTCTGTCTGATTTATTGATAAGCATATTTTATTTCGTGCGATTTTTATTAATATATATTCAACAGATAATAATCTCCATAAACTATTTTAAGTGCTAATTGATTAAAATCTTTTAAATTTTGACAATACCCCCTTCCACAATGTTCCTAATGGTGCTATATATTAACTTTTGTTGAAAACACTGAATGTTAAGGTTGCTGGTGAAAAAATTCAGTATACCAAATGATAATTACAAAAGGAGAAATTACCAGTGCATGTATATTTTAATTATGGTAGAGTTTAGTGCCTCAACTATATATTCTTTTTTTTTTTTTTTATACAAGGGAGTATTTGGGAGGGGCATGTGTGATTCTAACACATGACCTCATACTTGAAACGTGAGAAAGTAATAATAACACTTACTTGATTCACAACTATATAGGGGTGGGCATCGGGTCGTTCGGGCCGGTTAGGTCCGAACCCGACCCGACACTAGTCGGTCTGGGGAATTTCCAACCCGAGCCTAACCCGTCGGGCCTGGAAACCCGACTCAAACCTACCCATAATGGGTCGGTTTGTGTCGGGTTTCAGGTTGGATTCTTTTTTGGGAAATTTGGATCTGACACTCTATTTTTTCAATAAATTTCACATTTACCTTAGGTTTGTTTATTTTGCAGATTTACACATAACAATTGCATTTTTGTACTTTTTTTAAAGCGGCATTTTTACTATTTTTTAATTTTGATTGGTTTTCTTGAATTATTTAATATATCAAAATCATTATCTGAACATGATCTTAAGGATTCTTTTTAAATTATTATGTAATATTCCATAGATCGAGTGGTTGATATCTTTTAGTATATTTTTGAATTTAAAATAGATCGGAAGACATGTTCGTTTATCATGACTTAATATCCTTTTTTTTCTTTAGTTACATATATTATTCATTTAATTGATCATTTATTATTAATTAAATAATTAGATTAAAAAATAAACCAGATATCAGGTTACTGTATGAAGAAGCAATTTTCTCCTGTACTTGTTGGGGATCTAACTCCTTGGTTGGGGCTAAGGACGTGGTTGTTCGTTTTTACAGTTGGTAGATGCGTAAGGATGCTACGTGCATAGGACCCGTCGCTGTGTTATGATCAGAACATGATATGTTATGTAGACGGGAGTAGTTGATATGTTCTGCAAACATGTAAAGGTGGCCATCAATCTGTCATTCATTCCAGAAAGAAGTTTCTACTTCCATGTGTCTAAGAGTTTCCTTAAAGATGTTTACAATGATTCTGAAAAATGGGATACTCTAACGATTATAAAAAATGGAAGCAACTTGATACTATCACACAATACACTATACAAAAGCAAATAAACATTCAGACAGAAGATGATACATCTGATAACTTTTTTCCAATTATTGGTTGAAAAGTTATTCATTCTGGAGATGAGCAGTATACTTAAAAATAGAAAATAAGACATGTGACTTCTTGAAGGTAAAATTTTGCATGTCTTTGGCTAGAGACTCTTCTCCTTGGTGTCAAGTAATTGATTTACATAAACACATATGTGTTAAGAAATTATTATTCCTTGAAGTAAATAGGATTAAAAATGTTAATGTCAACATAATAATTTATTATATTTACATGTTTTTATATAACCAATATTGTAAAAACTAAAATGCGCGAAAAGTAAATTGTCGAATTTGTTCTTGGTGTGATGTAAAATAATTATTTATATAGACAAATGTATCTTATACGCTAAAGAAAATAGTATTTTATGTAAAACATATTTCAAACAAAAGCACATAAACATTCAAACAAAAGATGATACTCTGGAAATAAGGAAGGTAATTGAAAATAGGTACATCAATCTTATAGTCCAAATTTGGGAAGAGATGAGTTGTTCAGTTTCAACAATAACTTATTAAGGTTTTGATTTGAAGTTCCACCTTCGCTAACGGCTTCTTTAGCCAAAGTTTGAATTTTACACAATTTGCCTTGATCTCCGTGGCCCCATTTTCTTCCATGACTTGCCTTATACATCCTATAATATCTTCTCTTCCTACAATTCCATTATGATCCCTCTTCACCCTTATTCCCACCTTCCAAACATCCTCTATGAACTTGCTACTATCACATACCTTGGAGGCTGATGAATGAATACGGAGTTTTCTAGAGAGATGTCTTCACGTTTATTTTCTGTTATCAGAATTGAAAATTCTAATGTATCTAATTCCCTCATGTATATATAATGGGAGCTTTAGGTAAAATTCAAATTCGTTTAGATGATGTTTTGTGATCCCAACAAATTTGATTGTATGTGTAACTGTATTCAGTTAGTGTGTTATCCAAGATAATTGAGGTTTTAAATAATAGTTGTAATTGTTTTTTATTTATTTATTTTGGTTGTATAATTTTTTTCCAAACATACGCTACCTATTTATGGGAAAGAAAAGTGTATTTATACTATTTATTTATTTTGTGGTGCTTTGCTGGGAGTGTAGTCCATTTTTGGCAAAAAACTCCCTTCTTCTTCTTCTTTTTTTTTTTTTTTTTTCAAACTTAAAATTGGCCCGCATTTTTGGCCTTTCGTTTTCTTAGGTCCATTCGTATTACTCAGGCCCAACTTTAGACGTATTAAAAGAAAAGGGAAGGTGGGCTTTAGGGTTTCAAGTTTCACAAAATCTAGATCTAGAGGAGAGAGAGAGAGAGATTAGGCGACTGTGGCGGCGGCGGTAGCTGGTCAGTGGTGGCGGCGGTAAAGGAGTGGCAGCAGTGGCGGTGGCGCGTTGGCGTTTGGTCAGCAGCAGGGTGGAAGTGATGGAAGAGCAGCGGCGGAATAGAGTTGGCGAGCAACAGCGGCGGAAGAGAGCCGGCGAGCAGAAGCCGAGGAAAGGCACCGTCGGCAGAGGCGGAAGGGAAAGGCACCGTCGGCAGCGGCGTCAGAAGAAGGGACGAAAAGGGGAGGAAGAGGGGAAGTCACTAGCTAAGTTTTGATTTTGATTTGAATTCTTGCCAAATTAATTGTGAATTGTAAATTGAGATTGCTATCCCAAAAAGAGAAAAAAAAATGAGAGATTGGTTTTGCTACTTTGATAAATTATCAACGAACGGAATTGTTTTGATTCTCATATTGAATCAATGATAATGATTCAATATTCTGCCTTCTGCCTGCGTGTGCCTTGTGAAACCATTTCCATTTATATTAAAAATAAAAAATCCGGTTTAACCTGTTTTAACCGGTTCGGTTTACTCGGTTTTGGTCTGTCTGGCCGGCCAAAACCCGTAGACCAAACCGGTTTGAGTCGGTTTGGCAAAATGCGGACCGCCAACCAACCCAGATTTGCAGAAAATCTGGACCGAACTGG
>CAVNYN010261000.1:0-24224 GCA_963692815.1 Nyctanthes arbor-tristis
GTGTCTTAATTGCATGATGATGTAATTGATAACTGGTATTGTCCTGCTGCTTGATGGATGATTCTCTTGGACAAAGATTCCCATCTTGTTGCTTTTGACATAATTGTGCGTAGGATTGAGTTGCTTACACTTGTCTCCACACCTCCTGGGTATTCACATTTGACTTCATTCCTAGTCCATTGTATTTGTTATTTACCGGAGCCCGAATCCATTCACTATACCGCTGATTTTCTACCCTGATACTTGCATATTTAGCCATATCTTTACGTTCAAGTAGTCTATTCCCAACTTTCCCAAAACCAACGCAAAATTCTGGTAGTCGTCTGTACCGAAGGTGCAAAACGATGTCATCAGATTGCAGCCCAACTCTTAGCCGAATGACTCGCTGTAGGGGCTTTCGAATATCAAGCTTAACTCATACACTCAACATGGGGCTCTCCACATCTACTGCCTCAACGTTACCAAGTGTTCCCCTCCATTTTTGAGCACATTCAGTCGTTTTCAAAGCCAAAGGAACGCAAAGAAATTAGACCCAGATTGACATATGGTTAAAATCAAGCTTAGAGTAATCACCTATACCTTTAGGTTTTGCCAAAGAAATCAAATGTTTGTTGAAAGTGCATGGCTCTCCCTGCAAAACACGCTTCATATCATCCGTGCTTGGAAATAAAAGACAAAAAGGTTCTGAATTGGGAATTTGGCCCAAATGACCTTCAACACTACTAAAATTGGCTGTCTGACCTTTGACTTAAACATAAATTAAAAGTAACATAAAATATAAATTTACTATTATATCCTCAACTATCTAGGCCCCAATTCCCAGCTAATTAATTCATTGTCTCTTTACGCTCATTCCAAATTCCTCACCATCATCTTCGTAGCTCAGTAGTCACGGGTGCTTCTTTAAAATAGTTCTTTGGAATTGAAATATGTTTGGGTCGAACAACGACTACTCGCCAAATTTTTGTGTAGCTTGCTTACCCGTGTCAATAAATTGTACTTTTAGGTCTGCTTCCTCATTTTTTCTTCAAGTAATTTTTGTTTTCAAGTAATTTCCTAATAATCAAGTCATGTTCATGTGTTGTTTTTGGTTTGAGAAATTAATAAATATGGCTTATATGTTGTTGTGGCTTATGTGTTGGTTTGAGAAAAAAAAATACATGAATCCTCCAATTATGCCAAGTTCATGCATATACAAATATGTATAGATATCTATACGTATAATTTGGTTTGCAATTGTTAATTTTGCTCTTGCTCGAATGCCCATTCATTTTTTGAAGAATATTTTAGTTTAGAGGTCATAACAATACATGTTTTGTTATTTCTTATGTTTCACGACTGTATAGTCGTTTTGTTACTTTAACAATTTGAGGTGTTTACTAACCCTTAGATTTTTTAAAATAGATGAATAGGACACAGTGAAAGAAGAAATCTTGAAGCAAATCTGTAATTTTCTAGCAAATAAGGGGTGATGATACGTATCGCAATTCAGCAGTCGTTATACCTATTTAAAATATATTTTAAACTTAAATTAAAATTAACATAAAATAAAAAATTTACTAGTATATCCTCAACCGTTTATGCCACAATTCATTATTTTAGGAATATTTTCGTTTACGAGTTGTAACAATACATGTTTCATTATTTCATATGTGTTTTACAGCTCAACAGTCGTTTTGATCTTTTAAACTTGTAGATGTTTGCTAACCCTTAAATTCTTTAAAATAGTTGAAACGGATACAATGAAAGAAAAATTTTCTGAGCAAATATGTGATTTTCTCGTGAACAAGTAGTCACGATATATGAGTCGTTCTTTGTGCATATTATGATTCATCAGACGTGTGCTCTTCCGATCTAAAACCTATTTTAAACTTAAATCAAAATCAATATAAAATACATATTTATTAGTATATCCTCAACTATCTGTACCACATTTCATTGTTTTAGGAATACTTTGGTTTACGAGTTATAACGATACATCTTTGGTTATCTCATATATTTCACGACTCAACAGTCGTTTTGCTCCTTTAAAATTGGAGATGTTTACTAACTCTTAGATTCTTTAAAATATTTGAAATGGATGCAATGAAAGAAAAATTTTCTGAGCAAATATGTGATTTTCTAGTGAACAAATGGTCAGGATACATACCATATACCAGATTTGGTTGTCATTGCGTTTGGTCATTCGGTGAATAATGATTATTAAATGAGAGAAATTATGGATTTGGAATGAATTTATGTACTCTTAGTTGTAAGTGGAACATTTCAGGAATATCTAGGGGAAAATTGTACTTATACTCAAATTCCTATTGCTTATTCAGGAATATTTCAGTTCATAATGATAAGATACACGTTTCGTTATGTTGTATGTGTTATGACTGAAATATTCCTGAATAAGCAATAGATTGCTCCTAATGTTTGCTACTAGTTAGTGTCTCGTTATGTTGTATGTCTCATGATTCAACAGTTGTTTTACTCTATTGACCGCTTCTAATGTTTGCTAACAATTAGCATTTTGAAAAAAGCTGGAACGATACATGTCTCCATATATTGTATGTGTCACGACTCAACAGTCGTTTTACTCCGTTGACCGCTCCTAACGTTTGCAAACAGTTAGTGTTATGAAAAAAGTTAGAACGATACATGTCTCGTAATGTTGTATGTGTCATAACTCAACAGTTGTTTTACTCCATTGACCGCTCATAATATTTGCTAATAGTTAGTGTTTAAAAAAAAAAAAAGTTAGAACGATATATGTCTCGTCATGTTGTATGTCTCACGACTGAATAGTCGTTTTGCTCCATTGACTGCTCATAATGTTTGCTAGCAGTTGGTGTTTTGAAAAAGGTTAGAACGATACATGTCTCGTTATATTGTATGTGTCACGACACAACAGTCGTTTTGCTCGATGACCACTCCTAATGTTAACTAATAGTTAGTGTTTTGAAAAAAGTTAGAACGATACATGTCTCGTTATGTTGTATGTGTCACGACACAACAGTCGTTTTGCTCGGTTGACCACTCCTAATGTTTACTAATAGTTAGTGTTTTGAAAAAAGTTGGAACAATACATGTCTCCTTATGTTGTATGTGTCACGAATAACCAGTCGTTTTGCTCTGTTGACCGCTCCTAATGTTTGCTAAAAGTTAATGTTTTGAAAAATTTTGGAATGATACATGTTGACCACTCCTAATGCTTGCTAGCAGTTGGTGTTTTGAAAAAGGTTAGAACGACTGAGTCGTTTTGCTCTAATAACTATTCTTGATATTTGGTAACAGCTACATACAAAGGTGTCTGCTAACCATTAAAGTCTATGACGTTAGAGTCTTTTTGACTAGATAACATAGATGTAATGAAACAAAAAAACGACATTGAGATTTGAAAAACAATTTAAAGGACGACGAAAAGTCAAAGAGATACTAGATATGGAGGAACGAGAGTTTAATCGTGATGTGTTAAAACATTTGAAACATGACACATTGCTTAGCATGTTGAACGAGATGTTATCTTCTACTGAGCGGTAGGAGAATGAATGGATTCAAATGGCCTCAACATTGACAAGTATATAAAATGATACTTCTACAAAGGGAATCGTTACGTACGTGTACATTTCTAAGAGGGCATTGCAGGCTGCACAGACTAAACATGCACCAGTTTATCATGCTAGGTAGATTGAATAAGGTAATCTACAAAGAGAATAGCTTACAGGAAGTTGAATACCCAAAACGATACTACATACGAAGGAACGAGAGTTCAACTGTGATGTACTAAAACACTTGAAACATGATATATAGTTCATCATGTTGAAGGAGATATTGGCTTCTACTGAGAGATAAGAGAATGAATGGATTTGAATGGACTCAACAATGACAAGTGAGAGATGAAACTTGTGATTTCTAGTGAATAAAAAGAACATACATGTTTCCTTATACTTACATACATCACCATTGTTCATTTGGTACATAACTTTAGCACCACAAGCATTAAACAACCCCCAACTTATTTATAATAAATAAAAAAATATATCTTACACTTGGTTACTCAAGCTGGATTAAGTAATAGAATAATGGTTATCATGTTTTTAAACAATTACAAATGCCTAAAATGATATATGTTAATATGAACAACTATACAGTTGTGCATCTCTAAAAAAACTTGTAACAAATCACGAACATAACATGCATCGTGATCCACATCGCTACGTGGAGAAAATAAGCTAACTCGATGTAAAGAACACTTTAAGTGGTAACGAATACGCAAAGCGATACTTGATTTGGAGGAATGACACTTCTATTGTGATCTGTTAAAATTTTACAACAACTGAACATGCATTATAGTTGTATCTCTCAAAATGCTTGTAACAACTCATAAACTGAACACACACTATTATAATCATTGCTACGTGGAGTAGATAAGTTAATTCAATGTACAGAATGATTTAAATGATGAATATCCAAAATGATAATTGATACCAAACGATACTTTTTAAATAAAAAACGACTATCTAGTTGTGATTCCATAAAATGGTTGTAACAAATTAGAAACTTAACATACATTGTTACATATATCACTATATGGAGTAAATAGTTAACATGATGTTTTGAATGGTTTAAACTATCATGAATATTTAAAAGGATACTTGATAAAAAATAACGAGTATTTAGTTGTGCTCTCTTAAAATATTTGTAACATCTTACAAAATTTAACATGTATCATTATTTTTAAAGGATCATGAATGCCAGAACTATACTTTTATAAAGGAACAAGAATTTAGTCATGACCCCGTAAAATTATTGCAATAAAAATGGAAAATTTTAAATTGAACAGTGAGGCTAGAGTGATGAATGACTATAATAATAGTTGTACAATTTTCACCACTTTGGAACGAGAGTTTAGTCGTGGATCTTTAAATACATTACATAACTTAAAATTTAACACGCCGTGCTTAAACATATTACTATATAGAGTTTTAAGGTGATCTATAGTTTTAAAGGTCTTAAATATTAATGGCTGCTTGAAACGATTCTTCCGTCACTTTTGTTAGCTCAAAACGATTGTTCTTTTGTGATGGCTTATAAAACTTGTAAAAGATTGCAAAACTTAAATGCCAATATTGCATATATTTCATATATAAAGTATAAAGGTGATTTCCAATCTGAATGAATTAACAAATCATGAATACATAAAACGATAAAAGTATTGCTTTTCTTATTCAATAATGACTATACATTCGCTCTATTTTCTACACTTAATAAATATTCTTGGTGATTAACTAACACAAAATCTATACTCATAAAAACACCTTAAGTAGTTGATTAAAGTGAATGTGAGTTCTACCAAATTGTTCCTTCCAATAAAAACTAGTGTAAAAGACATGATTTCTACCTCATCCGAATTAAAGTCTACATTTACAAGCTCTTAAACCATATTGTGTAGCTCCATATACAAAATGCTGGTGAGAGAAAAAATAGGATTAATATTCTTTGTTGTTCTCTATATATCTACCCCCTAGCTACCTTTATTACTTTTTTTCCAAATTCAACAAAGTGGCAAACTTGTATCGAAACCATTCTTGTAGTATCCATTACTGTAAATGAACAAAATTTTCAAATTTTAATCTGTTCAATTGCAAGATACCTGAAATATGTAACATTTTAACTAAGAATTGAGAAAACGATATTGTACAAGTGGAATATAGTTGAACAAGATATATCTACTGTAGTGTCGTTATGCACAGCACATCACGACTGCACAATTGTTATGATTAATATATAACAACTGCAAGTTCTATATCATAAGAAAATTAAAATCATGGAAACTAAAACAATTATGAAGTAAAAATAGCAGGAAAACCTACCTAATGACTTATATATTCACATCTTTTCACTATTCTTCAAAAGCACCAAAACTTTCCAAACAGTCAAGAGCATGAAGTTGAGGTTTTTTCAAGTCAGAGAAGAATTGATAGCAATTGAGGAAACCAATTTGAAGAAAAATTTGCGATCGATAGAAATCTCTCTCTCATTTTTTTCTCTTTTTTTTTTTTGGCAATGTATCTAAAATAAAGTTAAAGGGCAATATGGTAATTTTAAAAATACAAGAATATTTTGGACATTTGTAATATCTCTTTTACTATTAATTATATGAGAAGGTCATTTACCCTTAAATTAAAAGTGGAGGGTCATTTAAATAATTTTAGGGTTGGACAAGGTCAACAAAACAAAGTTCCCTTTTGAATTTTGGCGCTTTCAACTGAAATCAGTCCTGCCAATCGCCAAATGGTACGTATCAGGTTATTCAGACCTTCCTTGTTCACTCTCTTGTGACCCCAAACCTTTCCGATCAGGCAGCGAGGTAGCTTAGAGTCCTTACATATGTAGTATTTTTTTCCAACAAGAATCGGTGCTTTGTCGTCATCATGGAGCTTGAACTTCCCACACAAAATGGATAGAGCTTGTTTTCATTCCATGTTTGCCTGAAAATCCTGTTCGAGTTAGCTGTTGATGGTAAGAGGAGAGTGGAGGTCGATGAAATCCGCCGGGTGAACACTGATGGTACTTTCCAGAAGAAACCAAACTGCTCTGCTAAAACCAAGGTTACGAACTTGATAAGCTCATTGAAGTGTAAGCAACTTTTTAATTTGACACGTGCAAATAGAAAAAATAACGTGGGTATGAATTGGTAAAAACATACTAATACACTGGATTATTATTATTATTACAAACAATACCACATCAATGCCTTTTTAGGTCAAAATTTGACTTTGAAGATAATAAATATTCCACCCATCCCATTTGTACAAGTTATTATTTTTCTTTTTTATTGGTTTCAATTATATAGTTTTGTTTATGTATATCGAAGAATTTAGTACATTATTATTTTATTAAGAATAATGTTATATAATATTACTGGTGTTAAGTTTCAGTTTATATAGTTTCAAAAAAAAAAAATATCAGTTTAGGTAGCAGTATATATGACGTTAAATGGTGAGTGAAATTTAAGGCAATTACATATAAGCCACTTGATTTAACTAAATGATATGATACCATGTGAATTAGTATTTGACACCATTGATGTTATATAACACTATGCTTTTATCATATCTTTTGTCCACTTGTTGGTCCAGGCAAATTAATTCTTAAATATTAGTCTATAAATAAATAAGAGTAAATTAAGAACACGATTTATAATAAATTTATTATTTACTTTTCCAACAAAATTCTTAATTTTTATAAAAAGCAAACAAGTTTATTTGGGTGGAATGGTAAGTAGAAATGATCTAATACTAGAAGTCTGACACCGTTATGACATTAGAGAGATGATAGAACATAATATCAGCCACTTGTGTGATTTGTGTGGGCGATAATTTGCTTTATTTAGTGACTGATATTATTCCACATAATTAGCTTATACTACTATAACACCAAATATCTGGCGCTAGATAATTTCTAAAAATACAAGTCTATACAACTAAGGCAAAGGGAAAACCACTGGAATGGATTATGAAATGGATATTGCTATTTGAATAAAAAGACATAGAAAAAATTTAATAAAAAATACACGTGAGAGGACGTTGTTTGATTATTATGGAGTTTATTTTTCAAAATATATTTTTGTTTAATTTTCATCAACCGGGAGTTGTATTGGTTTTTTCCAATATATATTATTGTCGATTAATTTATTTATTTTGCATTGAACTTTATTTGATTTTATAGCATTTGTACTTATAATGTAGGGCAAATTTCACATATCGTCCTCAATCTTTACACTTAGAATCATTTCGGTCTCTAATTTTTTTTAGCGCACTGAGTCTTCAACTTTTCATAAATAAGCACAAAAAGTCTCTCTTGACAGTATTCATCTAAAATTCTGTTAAATATTAGTCAAATTGCCTCAATACCTTACTCTTTAAATTTTAAAAAAATAAAAAGAATTTAAAAATTTTAAAAATAAAAAAAGAAAAAAATGAAACTGAAAAAGGAGAGGCATCCCTTTCTCATTGCCATTTTCAACAGAAAATGAAAGAAGTCTCCTCCCCCCCCCCCCACAATGTTTTCTGCCATTTCCGGCCAAAAAGGGCAAAAAATTTGGGGAGGGGGAGTCTCCCCCATTCTTCTGCTGGAATGCAACGCAGTGTGCTAAAAAGAAAGTTAAGGCCAAGACGATTCTAAATGTAAAAGTTGAGGACGATATGTGAAATTTACCTATATTGTAAATCCTACTTTTACTGTGGAAAAAAAATTCTTTTAATGGAACAAAGAAATTAGATGACGTGGCAAAATACTGAAATCCTATTGGTGTAATTAACGTCACTTGATTATTGACTTTTCCCGCGTCAATTAACTTAACACTCCTTTTTGCCCGTCATTCATCAACTCGCTCGTCCGGAACGTGTCTTACACGCTCCATGTTACATCGACACGTCTTGCGATTCTCGCTTCCAGACACAATTGCTTTCCATTTCGAGTAGGGGGCTCCCCCGACACCCCACCCCGGCGTTCGTCCCCCGACCAAAACCGTTTGCAAATTCTGTGTTCGTTTAGTCAAAACCGCAGATTTTTCTTTGTTATGCAAAAACCCACAAATTCTTATGATCCGTAAATCTTGATTGTACTATATAGGACGAAGCCCCTGACCCAGGGATTGTAGAAAACTTATTTGCTTTATTCGTTACTTCTGAATTTTTTATTGTGTTTTTTTGTGCATTGACATTTATCCGCCCAGAAAGATACAATTTTCTCATAGATGGTGGAGGCTAAGGTAGGTGTGAAGAATAAGGAGCTGAAGAAAGGGAGTGGAGGGTGGAGGAAATGGGCGGGGATTGGGGCCGTCGTGGTCATGTTAGTTGCAATTCTTCTTACATCTAAGCATGCCCAGAATCATAAGTCCTGTCAATGTGCTCAGGTTTTTGCTTCTTCTTTTCGACTTCTCATTATTATTTGCATTTTCTTTTGGGATCCTTTCAGTTTCTGCTATATGGCGTTCTTGTATGTGTTTCTTGTTTTGCTTATTGCTATTTTCAGATTTGTTGAATTGGTGAAACATTTTGGCATAATTGGGTAAGAAACTTGTTTGAAGAAAATCATCTTTTTTAATATAAATGCAGCTATGAAATTCTTAGAAATTCTGAAATGGAAGCAAGAGTATCTCATTCAATGAATTAATTTTATATTGACTTGAGTGATACTAAAGTGACCATTCCACTATATTTCCTGCCAAAAGCACATCCATAGGCACTGCATGATGTTTAGGATTTTCTTGCAAGTCTATTTACCACTTCTTCTCTTCAAATTTTGATCTTGAATAATATCGAGCTTTCAGTAATATCTCATTTTTGTCTCTTCAATCTTTTCCAATAAGTTGTGAGTAATAACTACTTCTACTCCTCCTTGTATCTGTTGCTTGAAGTTTTGGATTAGCAAGTATTTGATTAAGGATCACTTAGTTTTCTGCATTATTTGCACTCAATTCGTGTACATTCATTTAAAACTGTATGGTTCTTAGATGGCGCCGTTGAGCTTATTTTGTTGGATGTGTGTGGGGACCTCCTGGGGACACGTTAAAAATGAGGGGGCAAAAAAAGAATCTAAAACAAGATCGATTGTTCATAAACCAGCGTGTTAAGGTAAAAGTCGGCGAAATATGAGCCATGTGGTTTTCCTGAAGTTTTTAGCATTTTACTTATAGCCGCATCACCTGCTTCTTCTGTAGTTTGATGATTTGGTCTAAGAAAATTGATATTTATACATGGTTGATACGCTAAAAGTGATAGTATCTCATCTTTTGGATACCTATCCTCGTTTGTAGGACTCTCGAAAATACACAGGCATTGTTGAGGACTGCTGTTGTGATTATGAGACAGTAGACAGTCTTAATGGGACGCTCTTCCGATCTACTTCTTCAAGAGCTTGTGACTACACCATTCTTCCGATATTTTAAGGTTGGATGTCAGACCATAGTGTCTCTCTTATAATATGATGCTTTCAAATCTCATTTTTCAAGTTTCATGCAGATTTAATAAATATATTAAATATAGTTAGAACCCTTATGCATTGTAATTATGGCTGACTGTGTATGTATAACTTCATACAATTGGGAATACTATCTAATCTTGCTGTTATGTATAGTAGCTATCTGGCATGACCAAAGTAGTTGTTAACAACCCTCAATTATTACTGGAAACATTACAAGTCTCGGCCACAAATTCAGGTCTGTTTCAGTATGATATGTTTGTACTAATATCGCCTGCTAAGGCAATCAATCATCTGCAATATGATTTTCATAAATTTGTAGTCTTAGAAGTAATTACTTCCAATGAAATATTTTTCTTAGGAATGGGAAATGCTAGCACAATGACAACATGAACTGAAGCCCAATTGATTAGTTTGCTGATCTCTTATAATAGGAATAGAGTTTTCATTCACATTTAGACCACCTGGGGTTCAGTCATGGTGAGAGATTTTTGCTGCTAATGAGATCTGAATTTTCCGTAGCTTGGAAACATGTAGCAACTTGCTATCTCTTTATCCACCGCCAACCACACCCGCAAAGAATTAAAATAAATTCCTACAGTTCTATATTCAACTTCTGAGTTTTCAAAATACAAATGTTTTCCAATTTGTGATTCATGAAATGGCTTGGTCATCTTAGCTGATAGCCTTGACCTGTTAACCTATATGTAGAAGTTTATACGAAGAGGAAAAAGTAGAAGGGAGACTAAAAATCATTTTTGTTGAGTTCTACCTTTACCGTGGGATCAAATGGATTACTTGCGATATTGGTCTTCAAGTCTGATGTATTCCATCCAACATTGTAGGTTAAGTTGTGGTGTGATTGCCCCTTTTGGCCTGATGATGGCATGTGCAAGCTGCGCGACTGCAGTGTATGTGAATGTCCAGAAAATGAATTTCCTGAACTCTTTAAAAGACCAATAAAATATGGTCTTCCATCTGATGATTTAAAATGTCAAGAGGGACGGCCACAGGGTACTGTTGATCGGACCCTAGATTCTAAGGCCTTTAGGGGCTGGATAGAAGTGGATAATCCATGGACAAATGATGATGAAACTGAAAATGGTAAGTTTTATATCCTTGTGCCGTACTCCATTATTCTTATGGTCTCGATATTTTTCATCATTGCTTGATCTGCAATTTGCTCAAACCACCCCTGCTTTGTTCTTAGTTTTTTCCGATTCACCTAGTCTTTATTTCTTAGTGTGTGTTTTTTAATTAACGTTTGTGTAACTAAGTATGTTTCATATGAAAATATAGCATATAACTGATTCTAGACTATATGAGAAAATGACATGACATTGATTCAGACGCTCTTCTTTGCAGATGAGATGACATATGTTAATCTGCAACTGAATCCAGAACGATACACCGGATATAGTGGGCCATCAGCCAGAAGGATATGGGATGCAATTTATTCTGAAAATTGTCCAAAATGTGAGATTATTTCTTAAGACGCTTCTAATGATGAGGATATTATTTTGAAGTTTGTGTGTTTTGCAGTTCATACCTGAACTAATCGAACTGGGTAGTGGTACTGAAATATGTAAAAACTAAAAAGTGACCTGGTCTTTTGATTTGGTGCGATGTCCTTTTCATATATTGACAGGGTCTAGTGTTTTGGCTAATAAACCTCAAAACAGTTTAAAATCTGAAATTTAGCAATGGTGTTAACTTTTTGTACAATTGCATGTGATTTTCTGCAGGGAATGGTTTTCTTCTTCATTATTTGCTTTGTACTTTAACCCTTTCCTTTTAGACTCATTATGTGCTAGGACTGATTGAGAAAAAAGGAAAATAAAAGTCTTATGCTACCTTGAGCGCATCTTCATTTACCTTTTGGTTGGGGCTCAGGTATTTGTTGTGCAATTTAAACTATTTACGAGAACCCCAAGACGTGAATGATAAATACTCGGGAACAATGTTTCATTCGACGATCATAATTAGTCACACGTTCTTCTTTGCAGATACAACTGGAGAGATCTGCCAGGAGAAAAAAATCTTATACAAGTTAATATCAGGCCTTCACTCCTCGATTTCAATTCACATTGCGTCTGACTACCTACTTGATGAAACTAAAAATCTGGTATTTATTTCCTCACTTGTTTCATTGATGTATGTATTTTTTAACTTCCATTCTTCGTTCTACATTGTAAAGAACCTTTGAGACATGAAGCGGGCAAAAATAGTTTGAGAAATGATCCTCCAAGAATTTATTGTTGTGTTCTTTTGCTATTTCTTTTCTTTATTGTGCACAAAACTTAACCAATTTTGCTGCTCTTTCAGTGGGGTAGAAATCTGGAGTTAGCATATGATCGAGTTTTGCAGTATCCTGATCGTGTTGGGAACTTGTATTTTACTTTCCTTTTTGTTCTTCGAGCTGTGACAAAAGTAAGCCCTTCTAGTACTTTGTCTTTGGATCTTAAGTTTAGTTGGTGTGAGACATACACTCAGCCCTTTCAGTCTTGATATCAAATGCCAGGCAACTAATTACTTGGAGCAGGCTGAATATGACTCTGGTAATCCTGAATTGGACCTGAAAGCACAGTCGTTAATGCGTCAGTTACTGTACAATCCGAAACTGCAGGCTGCATGTCCACTTCCATTTGATGAAGCTAAATTGTGGAAGGGACAAAGCGGGCCTGAACTGAAGCATGAAATCCAAAAGAACTTCCAAAACATCAGGTTTCTATCCTACCTTCTAGTGTTGCTTGATTATCGTCTTAGAAGAATCATCATTCTGAAAGGCTCAGGGTCAATTTCCTGGTGGGATCTGGGTTCTCTGTACATAACATCTTGCTTGTGCAACACTAAATCAATCTTTAATCAGAGATGATCCATATTCTGGGGAACAGACAAATGGATCTTTTTTTTTAGTTGGTTTCTTTATCATAAAACTGACGGAGTTGCAATTATTAAAATTTCAATACCTCTATCTTATGATTTTTTTAATTTTGGCTTCTAAGTTTTGGCCACTATTCTGCATATTGCAGTGCTATAATGGATTGTGTAGGATGTGAGAAATGTCGTTTATGGGGAAAACTTCAAGTTCTTGGTCTTGGGACTGCATTGAAGATTCTTTTCTCTGTAGGTGGTCAAAACTATCCAAATCAGCCTGTAAGTTTCACAAGTTTTGGATTTATGTTACACTATGACTATCTGATTCTGAACCCTGCTGTGTGACTGACAAGTGGCAATGCTGCTTGAGGCATTACTGATTCCTTTTTACTCTCTCTCTCTCTCTCTCTCTCAGCTGCAATTCCAAAGAAATGAAGTAATTGCTTTAATGAATCTGCTTAATCGACTATCAGAATCAGTCAAATTTGTCCAAGAAATTGGGCCTTCAGTAGAGAAGACAATGGGGAAATTCACTTCAGAACCTCCTATACAAGTAATTAGCTTATAGCAGAGAGTCCTGGAAGCAGCATCAGGTCTTCGGCAAATATCTAGTCTCTGCTGCATGTAAACTATACTTTGTCGGAGCCTATGTGAAACGTACACTGAAGTAATCTTTTCTTTCTTTCAGATCAGGGAGGCTCCCATCATAACCGCAACCATATTTAGCCTTGTAATTTGTATCAGTTTTGGAAGTCAGACGTAGAGCAATTTTACAGGATGGACTACATTTCCAGGAAAATCACATAACTGGAAGCTATACAGAGTCATATCATATGCGTATAGGAATAGAACAGCTAAATCAGTTTTCGAACTTCACTTTTTTCTTTTTCCTAGGGAATCTGAAATTGCACTTCAAATTGAATTTCAACTGTGCTTACCTATGAAATGATATTTGTTACGGTTGCTCTCCAGTATAATCCAACAGATCGAATTGCAAAAGTGCCATGTGTTTTATAAGCATTGACGGAGTAAATTTACTCTTCTTATCTTCCCTTTCCTTAGCTACTATGGTGCTTTTTTCACATGTAAAGTGCATGGTACTCATCTTACAATGATATTTTTCCCAGTATGTAAATCTAAATAAATCTTTTTGGGTTTCAGCTGAACATTCTGCGTCTCTAAGGCAAGAGAGTTGATGATGTGGTTTTTATGAAATGTTTGAATATGATTAGTTTGACTAACTTTTATTTAAAAATAGAAGTCAGATGCTGACATTAGTGTAATTGGTGAATAAGTTGTAGAATCCAACATTGAAACTATGTACCCCAATGGTTGTCAAATTTTCTTTGAACAAATACAGAGCCACGAAGAGATGATAGCATCATCAGAAAGAATAAACACAAACATTTTCGCCAAACCCACATCGCTCCTAACACCAAAAGCCTTTCTACCAATTTGCAGTGTTTGAAAAATACAAAAAACCAAGAGAAATCATGGTTTATAAAACTTTTCTTGTTGCTGTTCCAATGTTCCAGCCTCTTTCCTTTTCCCTGGTGCTTTGTTTTTGCTGAGTACCTTTTGTTGCTACTCGTCTAGCATTGCTGGGCAATGTTCTATGCCCCATTCTCCCTCGGCTTCCAATTGAAACTCTCATCTTCTCCATTCCAACATTTACTCCAATTCTTCGCACGTGTGGCTGCATTGGAGATTTTATTTGGATTTTCTTATGAAGGCTTCGTCGCAATATGCTGCTAAGCTTCTTACTTCCAATTTTGGGCTCTTTAGGACTCTCACAGGTAGTCTTTTCAGGTAAACAATTAACTTCAACTTCTTTCTCATCTTCTCTCTTATCTGCCTGGATTGGGGTCAAGGGGAGGAATGGGACAGGCAACTTTGCTGTCCCAGGTAAACTAGGTAATGGTATTAATGAGTTGCGTCGCTGAGCTGCTGCAGCAGAAATCGTTGGTGCAGTTGTACAAAGAGATGCTCTGCCTGTTCGTTTTGGCAATGGTAAGCGTTCAGCCATCTCAGGAATATTTTCTTTCTCGGACAGATCATTTTGCTTAAGAAGTCCATCTCCAGCACGCACTGACAATTTGTTGTTCTCTGCAAATGGATGAGTGGCGTTCACTTGATCTTTATTTTCAGATTGAGGTTTATGAGCACCAACCATTCTAACCGCAAATGGTGCTCTGACAGGTTCCCGATAGTCCTCTTCTTGCTGTTGCTGCTGTTCTGCTATTCTAGAATCCACGTGCTGCCGTGCTAGCTTTCTCTCCACCAAAAGTTGCGATTCCAATTCTTTGATCTGAAAATTGTTAGATTTGCTCATTTTTTGCAAGTTCTGAATTTTTCAGAAAAGGTACTAGTTTTATAAGAAAGGAAAGAATTTCATATCACATACCTTGTCTTGCAAGTTTCTGTTTTTTACGTCTTTCTCCTTCAGCTTTATCTCGAGACCATAATTAATATCCTCCATCTTAACTTGGAAATCCTTACTCTTCATATCTTGTTTCAGTTTCTCAACCTTCAAATAGGAAATTGATGTTTAAGAAAATTAGTTTGCCTGATCATACAGTATCAGAGTTTCTAAAATTACCATTTGTTTGTGCTTAAAGAGCTCACTGCTGTCCATTTGCTTCTTTGCAGGACCTAATTCTATTCCTCTAACTCTACTCGCAAAATTTAATGAGCACAGAGTCTCAGTCAGGTCATTCTCATTGGGACTGATTTGCACAAACATCAACGTCTTAGAATCTCCTCCTGCAGATAGGAATCCATAAGATTTAGTCTCTCATTTCTGGCATTATAGTTGATAACTAAATTGTAAGGTTGAAAAGATTTAGCTCCTATTATGAAACAAATTATATACATCACTGAGTTTGTACCTAAAGAATCTTGAAGCAAATGAGTGAGCTTGGAGTTCCTGCATTGTGATGGTCAAAGAAGATTTAGATAAATATATATAAAAGTCAGGATCTTTCCATTATTGAATAACCGAATTTCAAAACTGGGGTTGTTATATATATATATATATATATATATCTAGAGAACACATGCATCTAATTGAATGAACGGCCCACCTCTCATGTTATATGATGTGTGTGTGTGTGTATATATATAGAGAGTCAGTCATGCTGTGTATATTAAGTGGCATTCACTTAATTATATGCTGTGTGTGTTGAATCACCATCTAAAAGCTTATTTTGTCAAAAGAGTGGATGCAAATACAGTGACGTTCTCCCACACACTCTGCAGGATAATTCCTGCACACTGCTAACGTCAGCACATAAGCTGACGTGGCAGCGTGCAGGAGTTATCGTGCACTCTGTGTACGAGGTCATTTCCTCAACAAGCAATACGATATCTCTGTTTATGTTCTCTATACCTGAAAGGAATATGTGGGCTCTTAGTAGCAAGAGCAGATATCACGTCTCCAAGTGCGGATAGAGATCTATTGATATTTTGGGTTTCTTTTAGCCTTTCACCCTGCACTTCAGTCGTTGCTATTCTCTCACTCCCTGCTAGGTCAACCAGCCATAGCTTGCTTTTAGTGCATTCTCCATTGATTAAATTTTCTCCCTTCACCATTACAAAGTGCATGCTGCATTTGAGAAAACAGGGTTCAACATTAATCTACCTTCACCTATAAAAACATTCTATCAACAAAATGGAACAAGGTTAAAAATAATGCAAACCAATGTGATCGGCTACTGTGCTCATTGGCATTAGTTGATCCAACTGCCCTTCCATTACTGCCAGTCCGGAGGACTTCCCATACTTCATTCACACTGGTTACACGAGTTCAACAATTCCAGGAACATGATGTCCTCCTTCAATTACTTGTTTTATCTCCAGTCTGCTAATAATCAAAGTGCAGTCAGATTAAACTCTAGAAGAATTTAATTAAACTGCAGTGTTATACATAAAAATTAACTCCAAAAGAACTTTCTATGTATGGTTATGGCCGGGGTGGTAGATAGAGAACTCCAACCAAATATACTATTCTTTACAAGCTAGACATGGTAAGTACTATTGTTTGCTTTCAACCTGGTAAAATTTCAGCCATTTCATTTGTTTTGAGCAAAAATTAGAATGCCAAAAGGGATCAACTTATAATTTCTATTGACAACTGAGTATGAAACCTCCACGATACATCATAAAGAAATGTGTATATACATTACGTATTGGTTGGTGTTTGCTTGCTGTGGGGATTTGATGGTTTTTACAATGAGAACGAAGAAAAATCATGTAATGTTAAAGAGAAGAATAGAGACACTTGAAAAACAGAAACATGATTGGAGAGAAACTTTAGTAAATAAATGAATATTAGAAGAATGCCTCAGTTATTCAACACTACTGGTCCTATTTTGCATATACAATTCCAAACGCGAATGAGTAATATCTAACCTACAGGTTTAAAAGTTATGCTGAGAAAGTGTCATTATGTCTATTTTTAAAGTATCTAACTAATGTGAGTTTTCTGAATTGTAATCTATATCACACCTCAAAAGAAATAAAAGAAATGAAATAGGCAAAACATTCACCAGCATTTTTTAAGCAGCGTAATGACATTTTTCAGAGAATTCATATCAATGCTATTATGGTGCCAGAAATAGATAAAAGGAGAATGAACAAAAGCCTTGGCAACATGTTGAGCCTACCTCTTGGAAGCAACTCCTGGCTGTGACCCTGAGACTAATAAGTCTCTTATGTGCTCATTATAAACCTCGAGGACACTCACAGATATTTCATATCGAAATGTACTCTTTCGCTCCCCGATGATGTGAAATAGCTTCTCAAGTGTTCTGTAATTAACCCCTCGGTTATTATTTGTTCCCTCCATTGTAAAAGTTTTCCCAGTTCCAGTTTGACCATAAGCAAATATGCAAACGTTGTATCCATCTAACACTGAAGTTGCAAGTGGAGCTGTATCCTCAGAAACGTCGGCTACTCATACAGTAGAAGGATAGGAAGTACATGTTAGAACGTGAATAGGAATATTATAAATAAACCCCCCCATACCTCCGCAGTTACCTTGGTCTGCCTGCGGGCTGAATACTGCATCAAACTTAAATATTCTTTTAGATATTCCATGTGATTTAACAATCAGTTCCCCATCCTTTTCAGATGAAAAGTCAATTGCCATAGAAGCTCCTGTAGCAATCTCTTCAGCATTCAGCGGCCGACATCTGCAGGATACTCTAATGTTTCCTGAATAAATGATCACCATGAAATATGAGCATTTGTTGATTTTTATGCCGGAGATGATACTAGATGGTCGAAAATATCACTTCTTACCTTTCAATTCAAGAACCTTATTATAGAGTTCTTTCCTCTCCTTGACCCCTTCAAGGTATTTACTTTTAAAGTCATCATATAGTTTTGCGTTTTCATTTACTGGCAACAAATGCAAAAATATAAATTATAAACAAGCAAACAATTTATTTATTTTATTGAGAAACAATCTCTAAATGCACAAAAAGTTACTTTTGGACTGAATGATAGAGCTAACACCATCCATATCAGCCAGCCATTCCTTAAAAGACATAGCCTCTTCTGAAATCTTGATATGCTCCATCTTCAGCAGCTGTAGTAATAGAATATCCGATAAATAGAAAAATAAAACCTTGTTCGTAGGACTCGAAATGCCTGACAAACACCATAGACTACCTTGAGTTTTCTGGTCAAGTCTCTAAGTGATGCAAACCACTTGCTCTTTTCTTTCACTTGGCCTTCAACAGCAAAGGCTGAAGAATTGAAAGTCAAAATCAACACAGTGAACCCTGATAATGTTCTATTTCTATTGCAAAATAGAAATAGAATGACTGGAAATGAGTGGAGGAGATTTGTGTGGTAGATGTGTGTCCCGTAAACTATATGAATATGATTGGTTTAATCAATTTCTACTTTGAAAATAGAATGCTAAGGGGAGCTATGGACTGTAATTTTTAATTAAAAATGATCTTCCTCACCCAAAGAACCAACATGCATTGATTTGCGCATGAGCTCATTTCTTAGCTCATTCAAAGATTTCAAAGCTACTTGGCATTCTCTGCTCTTGAGCTCATTTTCTGTCTTAACCTCCTCTAAAATCCTTTTCGTATCTGCAAGTTCCTTCTTCTGAAATTCATGCTCTATTTGAATCCTATGGAACTCTTCACTCGTGGAACCATAAGTAATATCCTGGATACGTTTAGTATTGCAAATATGAAAAACAATTGTAAGTATAATGATGCCTTTAACTCCTAATTTAATACGTACTGAAACGGTTTGAAAAATATAATTCACCTTTGGTGACTCGCATTGAGGCGTGTATGTCATTCCCATTCCTTTGAGTAATTCGACCTTGCCAGACTCTGAGATTAAAAGCTAGCATTCATTAGCAGCTCATAAGCTTTTCTGCTGTTCCACTGAAGATAACATGATAAGTTTACCTGAAGCATATTTCCTAATGGAAATACCACTAACTATTGGGCTTCCAATTACTCCTTCGAATCTAATAGACAATCCCTCGTCTCCATTAATGTAAGTTTTAAGATCAGATATTGCCAGTGGTGTATGTGGGCCAATTCGAGCATAAATATCCAAGCAAGATACAACCTGCATAGTTCCAATTAGTTTAACATATTTGAGCATTTTATGCACCACAGCATAGTATGGTGGGTACTGAAATTGTTTGTTATCCCCTGAACCAATACCTTTTGGTCCTGTAAGAAAACATCAAAAACTCTCATTCCGGGAGGACCATCAGTAAATACAATCTCGGCAAAGTACAAATCAACAATGTAACTTCCGGATTCTAAAATCCCAAAACGGTACAAACAATTCCCATAACGTGCGGTCTGGTAAAGACTAAGCCCTTCCCCATCCCCAATTATGGGATCATCAGTCCTCATAATATCACCTCCAATGAAGCAACAGTCTTCCAAAAAATCTACTTTACCTTGGAACACAATACTATCTGTTGATCCAGCATTGATACTCATAACATGAGTGCAGCATTTTATCGAACTCTGATCCACGAATGGTGATGTAACAAGCTCGAAAGAAGAATCTGTACTAATATCTTCTTCGATTTCAGCTGGGTTCTCAGGGGATCCTTTCATTTCCGACCCCTTGATTCCATTTTCTAAGGAGACATCAATTCTACCACCCTTCAAAAATTCAGGTGAAAGTTCGCATATTGGCTTAGGAACATCAGGTGAACCCGCACATACTACCAGGTCAGGTGATGACAACGAAAATCCTGCCCGCAGACCTGAAATAACAGGCAAAATTGATGTTAGCTCAAAATTAACTCAATGCCTTTAATCCATTAAGAATCTTGCCAAGCGAAAATGCAACCTTCTTGCACTTCCAACATCAAATTTCAGTAATTTGAGGGTAAGCCTTGATACAACAGAGAAATATCAAAATAAGCGAAACCCAATCACAGAATATGCTTGTGAAAATGAATATGAAAATTTAAACCTACCTACATTAAGGACTAAATAATTCATTATTGTCAAAGTAGCCAAATGCAAATTGTGAAACTACATACCATCAATCGCCGTGGGACTGGAGTCATCTGAATTCTGCATAACTGAAGCTTCGGAGCTACACAAAGAGGGCAAAATGCCTGCAAATCAAAACCAAAATAACCCATTTCAAATCTATGCACAAAACCCACTCACAAACAAGATCCGGAACGAATCCAAAGTAGATTTCTTAGACCTACAATGAGTTGAAGAGTTATTATGTGTAAGATCTTGGTGTTGCAGGAAAGAAACGTCAGTTATAAGAAGTGGGTCATTCCATTCAAAATCTTCCATAGATAAAGAAACAGTTTTTACTTAAAAATTTTTGAAGATTTGAATTGGAAAACAAGTAATCGAAGACCGTAAGTTCAGTGCTAGGGTATTTCACGAAAAGGTAAAAGGGGAATTCGATGCTTTTGCGGAATCATTATCAGAGGGAAACCGTTAAATCCGTTTCGATGTTGCGGTGGAAGGAAGAAGACACTTGCTTTTGAAATTTGAATTTTCTGAACCGAGCAAAACAGTGTTCCCATACACACGGTTGATTACGATTTTTTTTTTTTTTTTTTTTCTTTCTCTCGGGCAGAATATATTCTCCTCTCACGTAAATTAACGAGAATTAAATATATCACAAAAATTATTATAAATAATTATTGTATTTAGTGAATGGCTGTTGTACTCTTGAAACTTTAGATTTGTACCTATAAATAGGTTGCCCTGGTTCTCATATTGAAATATAATTCATGAGTTTTCTCTCCAACTTTTATTTATATTTTCTATTCTTTTCTTCTAATTTATAATACATTATCAGTACGAATGAAAATTACTAAATAATAATAAGTTAAAAGTATCTTGAATAACAATCAAATTAAACTGGATTATATTTTTTGATAACCTGCGAATGGCCATGAAATTTTTTTTTCCAAAATCATTACTACTACGGGAAATTGAGAAACTAAGACCACACAAGATATAAATTGAAAACAGTTTTGAGAAAGAAAATCATGCTTAAAAAGTTATCTATTATCATATTTTCCCTTGCAACATGTCTTTGGTTGAGAATCTGATGTCTCTTACTTAAAAAATTTTTTTGTTGTACTGTTCTATTATAAAAATTTTATTATTTAGCATAACCAGTTAAACCATCTTGGTTTGTTAACGATAAGAATTATAGAGACTCATGCGAAGAATAGACTCTTCTTCCATTTAAAAGAATTCTTGTATGCTGTAAGCTCTCAGGTAATTTGATTATTAATTATCACTAGCCAAATGCATCTGGAAAATATTTAGTTTAAACTGTGTGGGCCTACTTATCCTCTATGTGGACCTTCTAGATTCTTTATGAATTTAGATCTATTAAAGGTCACATGTCAAACTTGTAGTCAAAAGTTTGCAAGAATAGTTACTCAATTGATTGATTATAAGCAAAAGTTTCAGATATCAAAATAAAGATTTATGTATCTTACTAGTGAATTTTATCTAAAAAATCATTTATTATTTATATATTAGTTGGGATATTAACTGCTATAGCCACTAGATCGCAAATGTCAATGAAGATCAAATGGTCGAAGGCTCTTGGAAACAGACCCCTGAGAGTTTCGCCCAACTCAACAACCAAACAACCAAAAGACCTGGAAATCCGTTTCAGCAACTTTAGGAATGAATCTCCCTTCTAGCATTGCCGGGGATCAGGACGTCTGGTCATTATGCCAACGAGCTCATAACTCCTTAATCTAACTCAGCGACCTAGCAAACTTGCCACCTATACAGCAGCTTGGGAACCCACGTAGGAAATCTTATCACATACGACTAATAGGACTCCAACATTAAATGCAGAACGGTGGTTACCCATCCTATGAATCGCTTAGGCAACCATTAGTCAAAAGTGAAGGGTAAATCTCAACCAATTTGACCCTTGTGTTATTTTCATGGGTCCAGCATTAAATCTTGCAATTATTGTTCTCATATAAATATTAATTTTACACTATAAATGGAACAAATAAAGCTGAGAAAGGGGAGACACCCAAAAAACCCATTCTTCTTGTCTTTAGCACATTTGCTATCTTCTATTTATTGCAAATATTCTTTGACTTTACACATTAACTATATGAATCGGTTCAGATACAAATTGCCCGCTAATACAAATCTTGTTTGTTGAGTCGGAGGCTAAATGTAGCATCAACAAATTAGCGTCGTCTGTAGGAACCTTTACAAAAAGCTGTGTAACCGCTGCAGAAAGGAAATGAGTGGAAGACGCTCCGAAAGTCAAAGAACAAGAAGCAGTGATCTTGGATTGCCTCCTAGGTTTTGAAGGAACCAAGGCGCAACTGGTGCCAGTCCTTCATGGCCGCCACCAGCCACGGAAACTAAGACTGTCTGGCGGTAAGTGGAAGCCCTCGTCAAAGAAGTGCGGCCGCTGCAATAACGTAACCCGCCAATATCTCAACAATAACCAGCAGGGTCCTCCCGTGATAACTCTTTTTAGTGTGCAGAAAATGTGGAAAGGTCCCCAACAAGAGTGAATCTTTCGAGGGAACCTGTTAGAAAAAGGTTGAGCTTCACCCCAACACAAAATCTAGTCAACCAGCTTCTCACGGTAGGGCTACACCGGTTCCCTCTAGAAACGCGGCCGGAAGTAGCGTGTTCACGAAGCTAGAGCCCGGTCTACAGTGAGGTCCTAGGTGACTCAGGTCGCCTAAACCCCAGCAACCAGGCATATGTAGGCAGAGGAGGAGAAGTCTAACGCCAACTCACCACCACAGTCATGCATCTAGCTCGCCTCCAAAGACCTCTCAGAGCCAGCAACCAATCCTTCAGCAAGTTCACTAGCTGGACGAGCTGAGGAAATGACAAACCGACCTTGAGCAACGACAACTAAGCGCAAAATGAGCTGACGACCTACGGAAAAGGCCGTCTCCTTTCGACCTCTCAATTTGAAAGGCCGTAATGTCATCCAAAATGATACTCCCTTATATAGGGACTTACTGCAGCAAGTCGGACCCAATCGCTCACCTCCATCGATGCGTATCTTGGATGAAGATCCAGAATGCAACGGAAGCTATCATGTGTAAGGCCTTCGCGCTTACGTTGGAAGGAAACGCACAAACCTGGTATAGCAACTTGGCCCCACGATCTGCGCATAGTTGGGAGTAGCACTCTTCTAAATTCGCATCCCAATTCATAGGGTCAAAGGCCAGGACAACCACCAAGGAAATGTTAGGAACTGTCAATCAAGAAAAGACTGAACCATTCAAAAGCTACCTTGACCGCTTCAACAGACAAGTCATGACTATGGAAAAGCTGGCAGATGAATCACTTTTGATAGTTGTCAAGTCGGGCATTTACAAAGATATCCGTTTTTAGTGGGCCATGCACGAGGACCCAATCAAGCATTTATATGGAACTTCTAAAGAAAGCCTAGAAGTACATAAGCGCGGAAGAGGCGATTGAATGGAGTTCGAAGTCTGAAAAGCCTCCGAAGGATGATAAAAAAATCAAAAGATAAAAATGGACCTGCGATGAATGAGAAGCCACCTAGCTCAGCTAAACCCTTTACCAAACTCAACGCTTCCATTGAACATATCTTCAACATCCTGCAAAACGAAGTGAAAGACGCTAACCAGTCCAAGTATTGCAAGTACCATAAAAGTGTGCATCACTACACGAACAAATGCAGGCATCTCAAACAGGAGATCGAGAAGCTAATCGAATGGGGATACCTGAGTGAATACATGGCAAATCACCAAGGGCAGGACTGACAAGCTCGTCCCCACGCAGACCTCAACGCCTAAGTCCCACGGAACCGACCTCCAGCCAAAATCCGCGTACTTGTTGGCAGAAACCACGGCATGTAGG
>CAVNYN010261016.1:11515-44573 GCA_963692815.1 Nyctanthes arbor-tristis
CCCCCCCCCCCCCCAAAAAAAAAAAAAAAAAAAAAAATCAACAAGCAATTGAGTGCAAGTGGCCTTACCTTTAGCCTCATAACTGCATCAACAGCAAGTTTTGCAAAATGTTCTTTGTCTTGATAAAGAATTTTCGAACTCAAAGTGGTCATTGCTATCTTTAGCAAGTCTGATTTGAATTTCTCTACAACAAGATCAAGTTCATGCAATAAACACGTCAAGTCCATCATGCCAAATTTCAACCCAAGAAAGAGTTGAACTTGATTGTACATTCAAATGTCGCATAAAATAATTACCTTCTTATTTTAGACAGTTTTCTTAAATATAAATATAAGACGTTCTATCTTTACAGGCATGATAAAATTTTGGTTCTACTCTGCTAGTGATGTCCATGCAATGCCAATTGGTGATTAAAAAGGTAATAGCATGACGCAAAGACAGGTATGCTTCCAGATTCTATTCTAATAGACGTACAAGCATACGCAATACAAATTTCATGAATAAAACAGATATATGGCTAGAACCAGATTGATTATACAAAAGAATAGATGCTATAATCAGAATGGTTATGCACAAACAAGCAACACCACACATGTATCAAAGATACCCAATTGAAAATGAAAATGAGAAGCATAATTACCAGCATCTTGTTTGTTATCCATAACCTTTTCCAGCAACGCATTTCTAGCAGCTTCTGCAGCCATACGATATCCTGAAAAATGTATAGAATGCAGTAGCTATTTAAGAAAAACTTATAATAATCTAGTTTATGATACGCACCTTGGATCTAAACATAGCAAGATATCATATTTACATTACATAGATAAAGTACCAACAGATTAACATAAGATATTAAAATATTCCTAATGTTGTGTGAGAAAGAGGTGAAGCCACTGACTAATTCTAGAGATCGGAAGAGCGTCGTGCATAAGTTGTTTAGAAGGGGGCAAGAGTAAAAATGCAACAAAGCCAGTGTACTGTAATCATCGTATCAATATCAACTTATGCTGAACATTATTTTAGGTGCTAGCTACCGCAAAGCAAATAGCACACAAGATAATAAATAAGAGAAGAGAAATCACAAGAAGGACCAATAAGGAACAGAAAACTCACCGGAAATAATTGTCATTGGATGAATCTTCGTATTCACAAGCTTCTCAGCCTCCCTCAAAAGCTCCCCAGCCAAGACAACAACTGAAGTTGTTCCATCGCCAACTTCGTCATCTTGGACTTTTGAGATGTCTGACAATAGAATTAAGGCTTGCCAATTCATACTCATACAGACTATTCCCATAGTTTTAGCTTCTAATTTTTAGAACAAAGGCAGGATCAAATCAGCTTGCCTTGTCCAACATTCATGAAATGATATACAATATTCAACTCAAGATTCACATTCACAATGACACATATCATGCCAGAAGGAAATTTTTTAAGTATAAAAATCATATTCCCCAAGGGTGAAGCAGAGTAAGACAATGTCAAGGATACCCACGAGAACTTTGGCAGCAGCGTTGTCAATGTGAAGAGACTTTAGGATGGTAGCACCATCGTTGGTCACTGTAACACTCTGCCCCCTACCAGTTGATTGTAGAATTTTATCCTACAAGCGGAAGTTGCACAGTGAGCAGAGAAAGAAAACAAATTATACACAACAGGAGAATAGCATGCTTTTTACCATCCCCTTAGGTCCTAATGTTGTTTTCACCAAGTCAGCAATTGCCATTGCTCCTATGAAGGAGGCCTGATATTGAAACCCAAAAAAAAAGGGCCAATAATCAGTCCAGAAACAAGACAGTTCAGAGCAGTTCACATCCAATAAATTCCCAGTCATAAGATCGGTGCTGTACTCAAAGAGCCGGGAAAAATAACTAGTTTCATCCTGTCCAAGTAGATACAAGTACATGCCATCCGACCATATAAATGGTTAAAATAATTTACTTTAGATAATACGAAACTCACCATTCTGGCTCGCTCGCCCTTTTCTTCAGTAGCTTCATCTTTGAAAAGTTTCTCCACCTATACAATGAAATCACACTGCTAACACCAGAGTTTTACAGAATAAAAGAAATGAGACCACTAAAGTGAAGCAATCATCTAACATACCGCCATGGGAACAGCGGTTGAGAAGTGAAGATAGAATATAAATGTTAGTCGATGACTTCCTGTTCGTGAACGATTAAACAAAAAAAAAAAATTAGTAGAAAAACAAACGTTAAAAAAATCGGAAGACCCCTAACTAATGTTCAATCAGAATATAGATACCATCAACAAAATTTTCAGAGATTTAGATCTAATCAACGTAATTAAGCCAGAAATTGAACAAATAAATTCAAAGAAACAGATGAATAAACCTCAGCCGGAAACTTCTAGCACACAGTGGAGTTCTTCAGAGTTGAGAGTCCGATCTTCCCCGATGGAACTTTTATATCTCAAAGTGAACTTCTCAATCGGACGGTTGGAATTTGTGAAAGGGGAGCCAAATGTTACGATCAACGGCTGCTCGATAGGATGTGGCCCCCACGAATTATCTGAGTTGACATATTAGCAAGTTATGTTGCGACTGTACAGACGTGTGCTCTTCCGATCTCCTCCGTTGAACCCTAGGCCAACTTCGATACAAAGTCGAAACTGCCCTTCCCAAGCTTTGTAGTGGGAGGTAAAAAAAAATAACTAATTTTGTTCACCACCCACTGTAGGCGAGATTACACAACCAATTTTTAACATGGCGCATATATGGTCGAACGTGGCGCACATATAGCCGTCATGTATGTTAGTTATGTGTGTGCTACATCAGAAGTAAGAGGTGTAATCCCGCCCATAATGGGTGAGTAAACACAACTGAGAAAATAACTTTAATCTAACCACTCAAAGTGATATAAAAATAAATAATAAATAAAAACAAATAAAACTGAACATTAGTACTAAGATAGGTAATTTTGGGCCGAAACCGTAACCGAACCGACCAAAATCGGTTTCTAGGCAAACAAACTGGAACCAAATCAGGTCGCTAGTTTAGGCAATTTAATCGTCTTTTTAGATGGTTTTGTTATTTTCACAAAACCACCCAATTCAGGCGTATCGATCGGTGTTTTAAAAAAATTGACCAAACGGTTTGGCTGGTTTTTTTATTCACTACTAATTAGCATATTGTTGTTAATTTTAAGAACCGCTGGTTTGATACTGAGTTGGCATTTAATATCTTTGAAATTTTTTTATTTATTTAATAAAGTTTGACCAATAATTTTTTATAATAATAGGGGTTATTTGGGCTGTGATTTTCTATGGAGAGCTTACATCTCCCGTTATAGAGAGGCAACTGCCACGTGGATGCATCCTATTTTTGGTAAATATTTTTGTTTTTTACAATAAATGATTAAACAGGCCAGGAACTGGTAAAAATTATGATAACCTTCTCCGACTCATTCTCAAGTAGGACCGATTTTCTTTATTCCATCACTGATCTAATTACCTGTTTAGTCTGGTATTCTATGTCTTAATAAGGCCGGGTGCCCCCGCAGGCAACGGGTTTGACGGTTTTTTATATCCTACTGAGTTCACTTAATAGCGTCCATATCGAATAAAACATAATAACTATTAGTTAACAATAAGATAATCGATATGACTAAGCATACATTACTTAACATTTTGTACTAATGTTAATATATAATTTGATTCTGTATCTTCCCGTACAATGCATGAGTGAGAATCTAGTTACATAAAAAAATGTCAATATTACAACAATCTTGATTGTGCAAATGTGTCAACTAGATTCTTGGGAAAAAAACAGAGACACAAATTGATAATTGTAGTGATTTGTTATATTAATATTAGACATTGTCAAGAGCAATGTTAAGAGATGACATCGCCTTGAGAAGTGCTATTTGTACGTATAATATATACAGAAATTTATACACACACATTCAAAAGTTATCATTTTAAAAAAGATAGGACGACATGTATTTTAGTGAATACATGTGGTGTATACCAAATTTATGTATAAAGTATGTACAAACTACAAACAGCATTTCTCCATTGCTCTCTACAAGTTGTCTTGAATCTTGATTTCCATCTGCGTTTGTTAATTTGTGTGAATTGTTATTCAAGCATATATAAATAGTAGTATAATAAATATTTGTAATTAGTTCAATGAACTCTATGAAGCAACCACAAAAGAAAATTTCCTAGATCTTGATTTATGTTCAACTAAGAGGTTTGCTTGATATATGACTTCAACCGAGTAATATTTTTTGCTTTCTCAAGAAGTGTAATTGCAGGCCCTATATGAATTTAGAAAGTTTTCAAAGGGGCAGTGGTATTAATCGTACGTTTTGGTAGAGGAAAACAATCGGTTTCTTTTTAATTTGTATATGTATAAGAATGATGCACACTTTTTTTTCCCTGATCGGTAAGTGAAAATATATTGATGTGTTTGCTTAATGCCACTTTCCTCTAGTCTTTCAATCGGATGAATGGTGAGATGTCCACCCCAACAACCTTTATCTTGAAGCAAGGCAAGAAAAATTGGTTGGCAGGACATATTCTGCTCTCTCTTTGCTTCTTGTGAGTTGCTTGGGTGGTTAGCAGGACATTATATTCCTTTGCCTTCAACACTTTACTATTAGCGGCATTTGTATGGTTATTTTATCTTGCCATTTGAGGTAGCACTACGTTGAATAGCCACCTAACTGAGCCATACCTTGTTCAATATATGCTTTAAAGTATCTTTGAAATTCTCATTTTCACTTTCAGAACCACTAATGATTTATAGACCCACAAGCAATTTCGTCAGTAGAAAGTATAAGAATATCACAAAGTGATAGCTCATGAAGTAAACACATGTTTGAGAAGCGAGGTGAATCTTGTTGTAAAAAACCTAGATACACGAAATTGTTCTCATGAAAATATAAGACAAAGGATCAAAGATCTTTTAGTATTCACTTGTCTTAATGATAATATACATGTTTAATTATTATTATTATTATTATTATTATTATATATATATATATATATATTTTGATACAGGGGAGGGGAGGGGAGGGGAGGGGAGGGATAATAGGGGTGGGGGATAGGATTCGAACCCAGGACCTCGGTCCTGGAACGTGAATACTTAACCACTAGAACACTTGTTTGAATCCTATTATTATTATTATTTTTTGCCCTCATGGACCTTTTACTTACTGTATGTATCAAAAGTGTATAAACACATAAAAAATAATGAACAGGAAACTGAAAGTGATGTCACATTGCCACTCATCTGCAAAGGGCAGAAATTCAATGACTTCACATCCAATTCTTCATCTTCTAATACATGTTCTTTTTTTTTTTTTTCCTTTGAACTTTATATATCAACTTGAGTATCGAATATTATAAGTTGTTGCACAGTGCGTTGTCCCACCAAACTGAGCATGCTCACGATCTCTTCGAGTGTAACTTGGCTCGTGGCTGGAGCCGTTGTGGAAAAGTTTTCTGCTAAATATTATTTTCTTATTAATCATATTTTTTAGTAGGTTGGCTATGAATTTCTGAGTTCTAAGAAGTGGTTTTTCTTTCTTCCCAATAGGTCAGTTAATTTTGCACAATTCACGGGTTGAAAAGAAAAAATAAAGAAAGAAAATTCCGAAAAGGGAAAATGATTTTTTATCTTAAATCAGAAGACGCAAATGATATATTTAAGACTGGGGAATGGCGCAGGATCTTCATTTCTGTACGAAATCAATACCGATTAGTATTGATCAAGGGAAGAAAACGAAGGTTAATATCAACAGTGTTTGGTTGACAAGCAAACAAAATAGATGAGGATTCAGAAATCAAAACAAAATACAAAACTGAAAAGAATGAAATTCCAAGCAAAAAATTGCAAATGGACATCAAGAATAATTATACACAGGAAAGAATTCAATTCTCTCTTGACCAAGAATTCAAGAGATCGGAAGAGATCTCTCTTTGCCATTCTCTCTCCTCTCTCTTTCTCAGATGGACCTTCTTCCATTTTGATATGCATCAGATGTGATGCAACCCAAAAAGATTCTTTTCTTCTTTCATGATCTGGGTCTTTACTCGTTATTTTGATATACATCAGCTCGAGATGTATTTTGTTTAACCCATAGAGATACTTTTCTTCATGATCTAGAATTTCTTGAATTCTCCTCCAATCTTGGGTTCGAATGAGATGTTGAAGCAATAATAGAGAAGCAGAAGAAGAAGGGGAAAAAATTGACAGTAAAAAATCTAGAAAAAGAATTACGCAGTGGCATCATGGAAGAAGGTATGGATTTGTATCCTGTATTTCCTTTTTGATCATTGTTGACTTGTGATTATGTGTTCGTTTTCATTCCATCTGGATTTGATGTTATTGTGAATTCTGGTTATGGGGTTATTTGTTCCTTGAGTTTGTTTTTGACCTCTTTCATGGGCAACCTGTCCTAATCTGGTACAAGCTTTGATTTTTATTTCTGGGATTTCATTTCTGCTATCTAAATTGCGTTTCTTTTGGCCTCAGTTTGATTTCATATGAATTTAGCTTTTTGATGGTTCACACACACAGAAATACATGTATATCATATTGTTATTTTATTTTAGGGTGTCCGTATATGGGATTGACATTTTACATTTGACACGTGAGCTTTGTTATCATAGGTGCAGCTATGTGTTTAATGATGGTACCTTTGCCAATTTTTGGCATCAGCAACTGTCAATATTCTGGTTTGTTGTTGAGGTCTTGAACATATGTGGAAGATTAATTCATGTAGCCTTATGAGAAGTTTCAACTATTACTTGTGTATTTGGGAAATGTGCAAATATTATCCAAATTTGTGTCCTTATGTAAACTAGATTTGCCTCAAATGTCATGAGCATTGTCTGGATATTTACAGTAGATAATTGTCTCTCCATGACAATAACGGCGAGGGATGCCATTGAATAAAATGCAGGTGCTTTAGTCACAAAGTCGTAGAGCAGGCACCTGCAGATATTCAACTGTTCTTAGTTTTATTGAAGAACCATTCCATTTTACCATCTAGTGCTCGTCAAATTATTCAATTTGTCTTGGGTTTCTTTCTCAAGCACGCTTGTCATTTATATCTCTAGATTTGCTGTCAATGAGGAAATATTGTGAATTGTCCAAAGGGTTCTTTTATATTTAATGTGCGCTTTCGCTGTATAGTTGGTACTGTGACGGAAATATGAAAATCCTTGAGCTTGAGCACACAGGGTAAAAATGATGCACAGGATATGCTTCAATTGTGATACTAGTGTGTCACATGCTGTTAATCAATATATCCGCTTGATACATACATCTACTCTTGAAGGGTGCACACAGGTCTTAGAATCATCATTTACAGCTGTCGAATGTAAACAAATTAGGATTTTTAGGCAAAGCCTATGGTTTTTATGCGGTAGCATATTAAGTGTGATGAAAAAGCTTCCTCATGTTCAGAGAACATTGATCTCTTTTTGCAACCAAATGTGAGAAGCTTATGAAAGTTGTCTTTCAATTTGTTGATTTGAGAGAGTGTCTGTATGGAAAATTGTCATCGGGTGTTGGGAATAGTCCTGACTCCTGAGCTCAACCTTGAAAAGTTCCATCTTGGTAGCCTGTACAATTTCAACATGGTAGATGAGATCTAGAATCCCAGCAAACTGTTGACAACCATTCTGCACATTAAACATTCACCATTTAGCAATAATTTTGGGACTTATTTCTGTTATTCTCTATTGTTAATGATTTAGAATTATCCGACGAGCATTCTGAGGAAGAAAAAGCTCTTCAAGAGAATAATAAGAAAAGGAAAGTCAAGACACGCGCTCAGGTTGAAGCTTTAGAGAAACTTTATAATGGTGAACTTGCTCTTCTTTTCACTCGTATAATTCCATTTATGATCATCCTCAGGCATCATTTTAAGTAGAACTTGTTACTTTCTTCCAGAACACAAATATCCTACCGAGTCGTTGAAATTACAACTTGCTGAGTCAACAGGCTTGACAGAAAAGCAAGTTTCTGGATGGTTTTGTCATAGGAGGTTGAAAGACAAGAGGTTGTTTAGTGAAAAGACACATGCATTTGGAAGGCAGGATCATTCAAGCAGAGTTATACACGATCGTGGCAGTGGACACAGGCAAGATTCCTGTGATAGCACAAAGATGGGGGATGATAGGAATTCTGATACCAGGGAAATTGAAAGTGGGAAGTTAACTGTACAAGAAGTTTCTGCTGCAGAGCTTGCTTACGAACATGGCAGTCATTATACCGGAAACTATGATCCCGTCGATGATGCATCCTCAGGAAGTAGTTCTTTGTTAAGAAATATTTCTTCCCATCACAATGGAGATCCTTCTGTTGTCACTACCTCTAGGAACCCAACACCAAAATATCTGATGAATGCAAAGCATGTCAAACCTAGGGCTGGCCCATCAGGATACTTGAAAGTGAAGGATCAGGTTCAAAATGCTGCTATAACTGCTGTGAAGAGGCAACTAGGGAGGCAATATAGGGGAGATGGTCCCCCACTTGGTATTGAATTTGATCCACTTCCTTGTGGTGCATTTGAGTCCTCAACAGAGGACCAAATCAATGGTGAGTTAGAATACTTGCAATCAATTTCAGTGCCTTCAAGTTATGCCATACCACAACAATACACTAAAAGTTGTAATTTTTGTCTCGATGAAAGAAAAATGAAAGATCCCATTCTATTGTCATCTCATTTGTCGGGTTTCCTGATTTTCATTTTCTATTCTGCAAAACTTCTCAGAACATTACTATGATGGAGAACCAGTTCTACAGGCCTCTCCTGATGATTCGAAAATCCAGAGGCATCCTAGTTTTAGAAAGGTGAACAGATCATGCTAACTTTTCCTTTTGCTTATCATATGGAAAGCGTTACTCATTTATCAGCTTGATGATCAAAATGTCTAATACTGTATTCTGGTTTAGTAACGTTTACTAATGTCTTTAGAATTACTTTAGAATGTTATGTGTAATGTCACAATTCATACATTGGTTCTTAAGGAGCACTCATCATTTTCATCTCGAAATGCATCCTTCTTTCTTTCGGCACGAGTGGCTTGCATCGCTACACTGATCTTACACGAGTGTTTAGAAGCTTATAGTTTATTGTATCTCATTTTCTTCCAATGCTCGAACAGGGATATAAATATAACTCCAACACAGTCTATCGTAACTCTGATGTGGATGGAACCAGTTTCAGAATGCAGCCGGGTTCTGAGAATCCCAAAAATAACTTTAAGCAAAAAGTTGGACGGAAGCCAAAATTTTCCAATTCCAGAGATTATCGTCCTGAGGACTATTCCGAACGTTCTGCAAGAGATAGACCAGGTTGCAAGAGCAAGGATGACTACCAAATAAAACCATATGAGGATTCTGGGAATGATTATATTGAGCATGACTCTTCAAATTTGACAATTAAAGGCCATGAATATCACTATAAAGGGCTTTCTCAACAGATTGCTAAGGTATAATATTTACTACATAATCCTAAATTAATAAAGTACTCTTCTGTTGATATTTTGTGCTTGATGATGATGTGTAGAATGATGTGGCACTAAGAGAAACGAGGATAATGAATGAGAATCATGAGGCAGTTCGAGTAAAGGTGCCCCTGACGAATGATACAAGAGTAAGTTTGTGTTCACATCTGCGCTTATATCTCAAGCTACAATCATGTATCTTAATCTCTCTTTTCTCCTTCACGGCTTTTCCCACAGGCTAGAAAAAGAGTAAAGGGTGAAATTCTTCAGCAGCATGTGAAGAGATCATCTGTACCAGATAACCAACCATGAACCTATCAAGCTATGAGGTGGAACTGATACAATTTTCTTAACTTCAGCAGCTGGATGTATATGTTTATGTGAATATTCATGGAATGCCATTGCTATTCTCTAACAATTCTGCCATTGTGCATTGTCATGTCGGCTTTTGCACATAGTTTGAGAAGGATATATTAGCATTTGACGAGTCAGTTTGATATTTATGAGTTCTCTAATTTACCCCTCGTATTAAAATGATAAATATCGTGGTTTGGATTTGCGCCACGGTGCGTCAAATTTGTGAGAAATGATGGCAAAGCAATTTGGAGGTGTTTGTATACAACTTATACCCCAGTACACCCCCCCCCCCTTCTTTTTCCAGGATTAAGCACAAAATGTTATCTTGTTTTCATTTTCATAGAAGTTGGCATTGAGTATTCTGTACTGCAGAAGATGCATATACTTAACATGTAGTTAATATGTTATTATAGGTCTGCTGACAGGAAGCCATCTAGTGTTAGCAAAGATGACGGGAACACAGAAACGAGTTCTTCAGACGATTACGACAATGGTATTTGATACAGAACTCTTCAGCACGTTCTTCAGATGGACAAGGATTTGTACAGTGAACCATTTTCTCACGGTGTAGCATTAGCAGGTTCTTGTAGGAACTCTGTAGTTACCAAGAAAGTACAATCAGTTCGAGTTTTCATCCTTATTTATGTAGAAAATTTTCTTCATCGTTCTTACATGGCTTGCGTTCCTTTTCTTGATTTGCTTATCCAGTAGTAATTTTCCATTTTTGTAAGGGAAACACAGACTTGATTGCCAAAAAACATATCATTTGAAACGCACAATTGAGATCTGTAACAACCTTTTATTCGACAATTAGTGAAACAGAGGTGTGCTGAAATGAGCACGGTGCTTGATCTTCAAATAAGCGCTCCACCCACAAGCAGTAGGTTCCACCTCATTGTAAGTGCGGTGCTTATTTTAAGAATGGCCACCATGTTCCTTAGTGCAAAAACAGTGAAACGCATTCAATCTTACAGGGGAAGGAAAAATATAAAAAGAAAGAGAGAACTGAGATTTTGTGCAACAACAAGCTAGCTTTTAAATTATCATGAAACACCAAGTTGCCCCAGGCAAAGCAAGTAAAATTGTATCATAACTATGACGCATTACGAACTCATAAAAATTTCTCGCAAGGGGGCTACTAACTTTGATGCTAATTCAAAAAATTTTAGTACAACAGTCGTTTGTGAATCCTTGGGTGTTATCGTTAGTGTTTTTCTGGTAAATGAAATGCAAATGTTCTTCTCGTTTAAGGTATTGATCTCATTCTTCTTTCTTGCTTGATTCTATAGCATCAGCTCCTTCAGAGCTAGTGGCTTTGGACTCGTCAAACTCCAACAACTGCATAGAACAATAAGTTTTCCAGTAAGAAAATGTAAAAACTCCTGAAGATAGGAGAGGCAAGTAAATTAGTCGAACTGAAGTGTTCATATGCTTGCAAATAGAGCATGCATCAGGAAAGCAGGAAAATGTCAAGAGACTTACAGGTTTGACATCCCCATTCCATAAGCAATGCACAGCCAAAAATCCAATTACTGCTGGTACAATATATAACAGTGCAGGCTGGAAGAAAAATAAAAAGCAAATGTATGAAGAGTAATCAGTGTTGGAGAAATATAGTGTTGGGGCTATAATAATTAGTTCAATTCAATCTTGTATGAAAGGAGAAAAATAAAATAAAATAAATTGAAGAAATGTGTTGCAGATTCTCACCTGCGCAGCTTGAAACCAGTTCATTACAACGATTGTGAGCACCAACCCAACTGTATATCCTAGAAAAGCACTCTTGAAGTATTGGCTTTCTTTCCCTCGCGAAACATCAAAACGCAGTGCCAGTGCCACAAAGATGCCTGAAAGGTCGAACCTCAAAATTTTTATTCAAGTAGACAATATCAAATGTGAGGGTTATGCACCTGTCGTGAAAACCAAACACAAAAGGATATTCATGGGCCTCATATTGAACAAATATGAAAAGAGATGAACAAATTCAGTGCTTGTTAGGTAAGTGATTATTATATAAACATAATTGCTCAATCCTACTTCTAATCCAGGCATTTCTTGACACTCGCATGTATTGCACACCTGTTCTCTTCTCATATCATCAATTTATTATTTAAACTGATTCTAATCACTTCCCAAATGCCCTTTTACATTTTTAGCAATATTGCATGTTGGTTAAATTCACTCGGCAAACTCTCATTCCATCCATGTCTATTAGTTGACTAACAAAAGATCTATCTCAGTCTAATTGGCAAATAATGATCTTAAACCAAATTCAAATAGTCCTCGCACAACTATGGGAGGTATTCCCATAGTTGTGTGAGGACAAAAAAAAAAAAAAACAAAAACAAAAAAACAAAAAGGCAGGTAGAAAGCAGCAGTTTGAAAACCAGAGTATTAAGTTTCACGATAGTAATTAACTTCGTACCAGGAATTACTATATCTCCAAGACCAAGCATTGAAAATGGACGTGCAGAATCTGAAGTTGGGAACAACAGCTGCAAAAAGTGAAGCACAATTACAGAAGGGTGTTAGATAAATCAAGCATGAGAGATTAACCTACAGTCTCCTATGACCTAATCAACTAGAGGTACTGACCAGATTTATAGGAGCATCAAATGATTTAGCAACGCTAACCATTACTGGAGTAAAAAAGACCCAGAATATGTCGTATACAAAGAGTCCAGCCTGCAATAAGTATAACAATTTGCATTGACTAAAAAGTGCAGCCATTCATATTACTTGAATTCAGGGGAAATATTAAAGTCAAAAGGAAAAAGAAATATTCATGTGTATTTATGTGTCCACACAGAACCAGATATACCTTCTAACATCAAGAGGGCCATAAGTTTACTATTTCCTCCCACAGAACAACATAAACCTATAACTGGATGCATCTTCACCTTCCCCCACCACGCATGCACACCAAAAGAAACCAGCCAAAAACATTTTCTCCATCTGAAATACTCCCCCTCCATCCCACTAAGATAGGCTTGTATTCCTTTTTCGTCCATCCCAAATTATAGGCCACTTTCTTTATTGATGTTTAGTTGAAATATTAGTTCACTTATATACCCCCATTTAATGTGCATGGTTATCAATGAAATAAACTTTTAAAGTGAAATAAGTAATGTAAGGGTACATTGGTAAAATGTTCTTAAATATATTTCCAACAACATTAATTGAGTTTTCCTAAATGCTAGTGAAAATAGGAACATGCCTATCTTAGTGGGCCGGAGGGAGTATTTACAAGAGAATATAGTGGGGAGAAATATATAGAAAGGTACAAGGGTTGAGCCTTTACAAAGAACTGAACGCCCTATAAAACGTGTCGTGTCTGACACTAACACTCTTTGGACACTTTGTGGTGTGGATTGATAAGCCATGTGTAGGGATTTTACTTTAGATACGTATTTTTAAATGTCTAAATACTCTAGAGATCCTTTTAAGGGCACTCATTAGGCCATGTATTATAACATTCTTGTTGTGTCCTATATGAGAACGTAGTAAAATGATATGCAAATGCACCTTGAACTCATGGCATTTCCTAGAGAAATTTTCAGACAATACCTCCAGAAATAGAGAAATACTTCCAAAGATGAACTATGTGATATTGACTGAGTATCTACTCTTCCGATCTCATTACTTACCAAGAGGATGGCACCTGTCTTAAATGAGCCCAGGGAAAGCATTTCTATTCCCTGCAAGAAAAAGAAAAGCAGAAAATGTGTCAATAAAAGCATTCAACAAGTATTAGACTACTACGTCTGGAAACAAATTAAATTAATATAAAACCATTAAGTTAATCAAATTAAATTAATATAAAACCATTCAGTTAAACCAAATGCACTTTGAACTCCGTAGGCAAATAGCAAAATTTACTGTATTCACCATGAAACTCATTAATTTAGTGTAGGCAGTTAATCAAAATGTATGTAAATGCAGAAGATTTAAAGACAGTGCGGGTGCAAATCAACGCAAACAGCATTTACACCTTGAGAGCATTTCACAGTGAAGCTTTTATGTCTTTGTATGAAAAGTATACTGGAGGAACAAATGCAAGCATTACAATTGGTAATGACACCATACCTGAACGCAGAAAGCAAGGCCCAAAATATTGTTAGCCAACCAATGCTTCTTTGAAGCATACCATGCACAAAAGAAGGTTCCAGGAATCGCAGCAACAATCTGTGATCTTGTAAACTGAACCTCCAAAGCTGTGTAACAAACGCGTAAATGAAAATATCATGCCGCATATTGCATAAAATATGATGTCAAAAATATCAAAAAGAAAGCTGAAAGGAGAACCTATTATTTTCATCTGGCAGAGGTATCATCTACAGTGAATAAATCATCATATTTATAATTGATAAATCTTTTGACACAGAGACTATTCAATTGGGAAAACATTATGGCATGATCAAATTTAAAAGTGCCTAATTAGTGTTCCAACAAGAATATATTCATAAGCCTATAAATTTCTAAATTTATAAATTGAATCAATTTCAAACACATCAAGCAGCATTTCAGACTGCATCTTTCTATATTACTTGGTCAACATTCACAGACCAAGTTGACAAAGTTAATCATCATTCATTGTGGCTAAAAATAAAATCACATATTGAATCTTCACGCAACATAGTTTTTTTACTGGGAGTTTGAGAAGTGAAAATAAATGGTTTAATTACAATTGAAATAAATGAATGATGGACAAGTGCATACTACTTATGGACCCCACTAAATATGCATTAGACAGTACCTGGCCAATTTTGCAGACAACAAATTACTTCCTGAACACTCATTTAATGATTCCTTAACACATCAAATGAATCCATTCATAGAAGGATGAACACCAGAACACTTGGTGTGAGGAATGATGAATGCAGATTAGAAGGTGCGTGAACCTGTGACTGGCAGAAGAATTCTGCCAGTCACAGGTTAGAAGGTGCAGACTAGAAGGTGCATTATAATTGCCTTTCTCCACAAAATTATATGTACAGAGATCTAATATTTGAGAAACAGACGTTTCATGAACAAGCCAACAAAGTTTCTCAAAATGGCATGGACATCAACAACCATCAAAGCAGCAAATGAATCAGAAGTCATTATAGGCACAAAGAAAAAAAGCGTTTCTTAGTATCTTTCCCTTGACAAGAGAATAACCCCAGCCTTTACTCATCTTATTCATCAAGGGTAAGACAATCAAGAAAATGGATTCCCCTCAAAGAGAAACATGGGATCTCAATGTTTGTTTGAGAAGAATCAAAAAGTGGAATTAGTGATGACATACATCGAAAATATGGAAAGTGCCAGGTTATGACATTATCATTCCAAGGTTTTGGCAGGAAACGTCTGATTGCTGGTAGTATTGTTGCCCTACAAAGGGTAAATAAAGGAGTTAACATGATACAGAAGCATCTTATTTCTCCAACATAGTAATATAAAAATTAATCAAATTAAACTTAGAATAATAGAATACAAGATATGAAGCAGATATGAAAAGAACATACGAGAGAGCGACAATCCCAAGTACAAAGAAGTAGCATGTCAATACTGCATTAACCAAGTCTTTTGAAACAAATTTAAATAGAAGGAACAATGACAGCAGTACTGCACTCCCAACCAAGGGGAACCGCATTGCATGCTCATTGGACATGGTCTCCTGAAATATTCAGCTATGTAATGTAAGGAAAAGTCCACATAAATTCATAAAAATAACAAACAGATCTGCTGGAAATGCATTTAGACGTTCCACTTACTGAAGGTGGAGTTGGCTTGACTGATCGATAGCAACCCACATAGACCGCTAAGCATGCTGTGACTACAACATTCAAGTTAGGGTCTACCTTCACAATCAATGGGGCAAAAGTCAAACCTGCAAGCACGACGACAGGTCCATGATTAGGGCATAGACCATAATAACCTCCAGTTTGTTGCCAATTTCTATTTTAAAATAGAAATGAAATGATTGGAAAGGAGTGGTGGAGAAGTGAGTAGTACTTGTGGGTCCAAGAAAAATATATAGTATTTAACTTTCAAAGAGAAAATGGGTGTGCCCGTTTTCACAAACGTACACAAGAAAGATTGCCGAAATGTCATATGGTTGATGCAGATAGTACTAATTTTTTTCTTTAAAAAAAAAAGTCATTTTTGACAAAAATACTAACTCTTGTGTACAGTATGATATATGTTCTGTTTTCACAGGTGACCCATAGCACACCAGCACAATTCAATAGCCATAGTAAATATATATCAACCAAATGGAAAAGCACACAGCAAAAAGAAATATAAAACTAAATCATGAGGAAACGCACTGTACAGAAGTAAGCAAGAAATTCAAAACTTAATTTGGGATATGAGGAAAGAACAGATCTTTACAGTTATCAAATCAAATGGAATGGAAATATCAGCAGTACCTGCTAAGGCAAGATTAGCCAGACGCTCATTATTCTTCATTGTAAAGAATTATCAGAAATTTTGACTCTTCTTCGGTCCACTCCAAAAGAAACCACTGTCAGAAATTTCAAGGAATAAATATTAAGAACAAACTACAATTCATAAGCACCTAAACCAGCTATTTTTATCAAGTTCTTTAAGCCAAAATGGAGAAGAACGTTCAATTAGACTGTAATTTTGCAGATTCCCGTATAACAAATAACAAACAACACACTCTGCAGCAAAATTGGAACTACAAGCAACATTTTCATAGAGTCATAATAGAACATATTCTTCACAGAGCATATGCAAATTCTTAATCACTGTATGCAATTACGTTTATGATAGACAAAACATAATTCTTGTCAGGGAAAAATACAATCTTGTATCTTTCTTGATATCAAGTTTTCAAGAATTCAGCAATCAAACAAGTCAAGATCAGATAACAGTATCAAATCCCAGAAAACGGAATTTTCTGTAATTCATCAAAAATCCATATAATTATAGAATCTCCAATTAACAAAACCAAACTCTTTTCTTGACTCTGCACACAAAACAAAAGATATAGATGTAATAACGTATAAAGTAGGAGAGACCTTGAAAGAACAAGAAAATGATGGGTTTCTTCCCAGTACTGACCTTGACTTATCAGACGCAGTCACACGGATCGAAGTCACCTCAGTGCGCACACACAAACACACGCACAAACGGTGGGGAGTTTACAGCTTTTCTTTTCACCGACGCGGTGGGGAAGGTCTGAAATGGACTGATAAATATTGCATTTTTTTTTAAACTCGAATTTCCCACTAACACGCTTTTGCCCTTACCGAGTTATGAATCGGGTAAAGTCGTCGCCGGAGCAGTTTCAAATTTTGCCACTGTTGGATTACTAACTGCAGAGATCCTCCCACCGTGGAGAGAGACACGTCCGGATGGTCCAATTGGCCAATCCGAATCTGACACGTCAGATTCAAGTAAATATCTTATGTTTCGGACGTCTATTGTTAAGAACTGAGGTTTAGGGACCTTCACATAAATATATTCAAACGTGAGGGACCTGATAGCTAGTATTCCAATCTAACCCGTTTACCGATTGCTATCCATTTCCACTCTATCCAGGCGCGGACCATTTTTTGACTAAAATTATTCTCTGTCGCTGATCAATTTAAACCGACCATACTATCCACTACCACGTAGGGGACATGTGATTTAGAGCTCGGTCAATTTACCTCTCCGCTTCTTGGGATTTCGATCTCTGATTTAGTGTAGGTTGGTGAATTTCTTTCTTTCTTTTTGTTAATCCATTCAGGTTTATGCTGCTAATATGTACGACTTTTTAGATTTCAAGTAAATGCCCAAGGAATTTGCAACATCAAGCACTAACGTTTTACAATTAGGGTTTGTGTCTATGTAAAGAGTGAGAAAACTCAGGCTTCCGCTTACAAAAAATCCTGTTGAGAGTGGAATTGGTAACTTCTGGTAATTTGGTCTGCTTTTTGTTACTTCTGGTTTCACTGCATCATCTGGTTGTTCTTGTGAAGCTATTAATCCACTATTTGATGTTCTTGTTTCTGAGATAGTCTCTGTAGTCCCTGCTTTAGGGGACCAGTTAGTGGTTTAAGTTCTCAATGAACCATTTAATGGTTGATATATTTGAGTAGTATTATTCTGTTAAAGAATTCCTTTTAGTTTTTTATGTTTTTGTTTTGATTTTTTTTTAAAGGTGCTGCAATTATATTATTCTGAATTAATGGAACTCGGGCATCAAGAGTGAATGCTACATGTTTACGAAGATATATGATTGCTTTGCTTACCTATATGCTCTTTGCTGAATCTTCTCATAATGTATTCAATTCTGAGTAGTATTCACATCAAATGTGAGTGGTGAGTTGAAGTTTGCATATTTATCTTTGTCTTCTTGCATAAATCTTGCATCACTCTGCTCCTTCTACGATACATCTATGCTTGTAATTGTTATTGCATTTTATAATAATGCCTGTCACGAAAATAAATAAATATTGTTCAGTGTTGGAATTTTTGAATTATACCATTTAAGAATTTCATGTTCTCACTTTTCTTCATAAAACTCTCTGCTGATTTCCTTGTTTCAATTCTGCCAATAAGTTATTTTGTGTCTTACGTGTAAAGTAGTAATCTTTTGTTCCTTTTTTTCAATTATTTTGGTTGCATATACTGTAATTTGATTTTGTAGTGCTTCCAGAAGTGCAGAATCTGAAATTATTGCTAACGGTTATTTGTTTTGTCTTTTGACATATTCTTTGAAGGTGCTTAATTTGGGAAGCCTGTTCAAAAATTATAGTGAACTTGCTGATTAAGATTTTCTACTGATTAACGTTTTCTTGGATTTGAAGTTTTAATAGTTTCTAGAGTTTAAGGTAACTTTTCTAACTCATTTTTCTTAGTATGAAATGATTAGGGTTTTTTACTGAAATTATGAGCTTTTCATCATTTTTTTTACTTTTTATATATGTGCAATTTATTTTGATTTGACCTTTTGCTTTGTTGCAATTTTTGTGTAATCTTCTGAGCTTGTGGCATCTAAATGTTCATTTGTTAATCTAAATGTTAATATTCCTCCTCCCCTTTAAGAAACTGATAAAATTATTGCAAACTTGGTTCCCTCTTATAATTTAATGTGTGTGTTTTGTGTTTAACCGTAGTGTTGTTACTTAATAGTATTTATTTAAAATATATTTTGTAAGTTCTCCATTTTTTAAATTTTATTTGAGAGTTTTCCCTCCTTTGTAAGACTAAGATATAATAAATGAAAAACTAACTCTTTTTCTTTGACACCCCCCCCCCCCAAAAAAAAAAAACTTCCTCTTAGGCCCCCCCTGTGGCTCAACTCTCCAAGCTTGATGCGGAAGATGCTCATGGACACATTTTGCAATAATGGAGTAGCAAATTATGACTTTGATAATGATCATGGTGAAGAAATGTGTAAGTGAAAGTAAAGGTTTAGGTAAATAAAACCAAGAGTTGAATAATTCAAAATTATGTTAGTTCTAGCAAATTGCTTTGCTGTCAACGTTGGATATTATGTTATTAAGGAAATGTTTTCAAAATTGTGAAACTCGTAAAGATATACGCTACTCATATTTTCTACTTTATCCTTTTTTCCCCTTTTCGTTTGGACTTACAAAGCTCTGTCGTGTTATTAAAAATAATAATACTTCATTTTGGTTTATATTAAATCAACTAACAAACTACAACGTATATAACAAAATCCATGTGGATCTAAACTAAAGATAAAACATAATAGGTGTATCGCACGTAAACTCATTTTCAACTCCACATTTACCCATTAAAATTATCTTACACGTGAACTCGTAGCTTTACCTTACTCTTTAACCACACGTCCTTTCATAAAAATCACTTTTCACAAAACCAAAGCCGTTCTCGCTCGTAACCAAATTGTTGTTGCCGGATTTTTTTCTTTTTTCTTTCTTTTTTTCCCATTTCCAAAGAAATACTAAAGACACTTGATTGAAATAGATTCCCTTTTGCTGCTACCTCGGCCGGACCATATGTAGATCGTATTGACTTTAATGATAAATACAACTTTCAAGTTGCAACGATGGCATCCAAGTATGTGTTCTTTATGTCGAATGTTATTTTTCCATTTGGTTTTTTGTTTTTTTGTTGGCTGATGTGCTATTATTGTTTTTATTTATTATTATTATTTTTTTTTTTTTGGTGTTGAAGAAGATATTTAAGAGATCTTCCTTTTGAAGCTAGACGGTTGGAATGGGAGGATTTGACAATATAAATGTATGACCTGTTAAGATTAATTTTAATTTTTAGATTCTTCCAATCTTTTAAAATTTTTGATGGTTCTAATCATGAATATATTATAGCGAAAAACCTACCATTTTTATGTCAAGAGTTCTTATATAAATAATTTTTGTTTCGATTTCCTATTGACTTGCAATAGATGGACTCTTGAGCTTTGACCGCAATGTCTGTAGGTATATGTTTCTAGTTTCTATATGTAAGTTGACGGGAGTGAGCCAACGGCAACCGTGCAATGTTGAGCGGACGGCCATTTCTCCTTTGCCCCAAATTCCTCCGAGCATTACCGAACCATTTAATTCACGGTCAAGATTACTTTGCGGAGAATTCCCAAACTCTTACCTCAGATTCTTTTTTGCTTGAAAAGATTATGTGGGCTCTGAAGAGAGGCCAGTCCATCAACACCCATTTATGCAATCGGCTAAACGCATCAATGTTTACGCAAGTTCTTTATAAATGTCGGGGTAATTTGAAGATGGGTCAAAGGTTTATTGATTTTAGCGCGTTGAGTTGTCCGAATTTTCAGCATTCATCACGGTCTTTGAGTGCGGCGGTTCATATATTAGTTAGGAGTAAAAGAACATCTGATGCTCAGGCTTTGATTCTCAGGATGGTTAGAAGGAAGGGGGCTTCGAGAACTGAGATTGTGGATTCGTTAGTGGAGACTTATGAAGATCGGAAGAGTCGAATTTATATGTTTTTGACTTGTTTATCAGGACTTGTGTGCAAGCTAGGAAGATTAGGGATGCTGTGGAGGCAATGCGTGCTTTAAAATGTCAGAACATTAGTGTTTCGATAAATGCATGTAATAGTCTTCTTGGAGGACTTGTGAAAATTGGGTGGGTTGATTTGGCACGGGACGTATACATGGAGATGGTAGATAATAGAAAAGATTTGAATGTATATACCCTTAATATAATGGTAAATGCGTTATCTAAAGATGGAAAGATTGAAAAAGCGAAGGACTTTTTATCTGAAATGGAAGAAAAAGGGATTTTTGCAGATATGGTGACATACAATACCTTAATTAGTGCATACTGTTACGAAGGACGCCTTGAAGAAGGTTTTGCGGTGACAAAGTTGATGGCAGATGAGGGTTTGAAACCTGGTATTTTGACTTACAACCCAATTGAGATTGCTTTGTGTAAGAAGGGACAGCCTGAGAGAGCAAAGATAGTTGTAAATGAGATGGTACATAATGGGTTGAAGCCAGATACTACAACTTATAACACGTTGCTATGTGAGTGTTGTAGGAAGGATAAAGTGGTGGAAGCTGAGGGTATTTATAATGAGATGCTGCACCACTGCTGCGCCAAATTTGGTTAGTTATAGCTTGCTTATCGGGTTGTTTTCTAGAGTTGGGAATCTTGATAGGGCAATGGCCTATTATCAAGATATGAAGGCCAAAAGCTCGAAACCTGACAATATTGTTTATACCATTCTTATTGGTGGATTTTGTCGAATTGGTGCTATACCAAGTGCTATCAAAATACGTGACGAAATGATAGAGAATGGTTGCCTCATGGATGTAGTGACTTACAATGCCATTTTAAATGGCTTTTGCAAAGGAAAGATGCTTTGCAAAGCAGATGCATTACTAAATGAGATGGTGGAAAGGGGTGTGTTTCCTGACTTTTGCACTTATACAACTCTAATAAACAGTATTGCAAGCTTGGGAATATGAATAAAGCATTGGATTTGTTTAGAACCATGTCACAGAAAAATCTCAAGCCTGATGTGGTTACATACAATACCTTGATTGATGGATTTTGTAAGGCAGGCAAAATGGAAAGAGCTATAGAATTAAAGGACGATATGATCTCCAAGACAATATATCCTAACTTTATTACATATAGTGCTCTAATAAATGGATTCTGTGGTAATGGTTTTTTATCTGATGCGTTTAGAATGTGGAATGAGATGGTTGATAATAGAATTCGGCCCACTGTTGTGACTTGTAACTCTCTTATCAAAGGCTATTGCAGGAGTGGTGAATCTGGAAAGGCAAATCAGTTTTTTGACAAGATGAAATCCAAAGGAGTTCTTCCTGATTCTATTACCTATAACACTCTTATACATGGATTTGTAAAAGAGGAAGCCATGGACAAAGCTTTTGATGTAGTAAATCAAATGGAAGGTGAAGGTCTGTCACCTGATATGGTTACATATAACATCATTCTTGATGGATATTGTAAACTAGGTCAAATGCAAGGTGCCAATATGATATACACAAACATGATTGAGAGGGGCATAACTCCTGATAGATCTACATACACGGCATTAATAAATCTCACGTCTCACAGGAAGACATGAAGGAAGCTTTTAAGATCCACGATCGTGCCTGATGATAAATTCTAGCTGGTAAGTTTAAGCTGCTGTGCCTTGTGCATATTGAAAGGTTCAGGTTCCCAGAAAGCTGCAACCGTCCCCTGCAGTAACGTTGAACAACAACACGCTGAATGCTGATCTGTAATGAAGGTCAGGACCTATGCTACCTATTGTTTAGAATCACTTTTATAGTTGAATAATCAACATCTTTTGAGAAAACTTCCATTGACCAGAGTTTGTCAACCGGTAGCTTGTATAGTTTGCTGTTTCAGATGTATTCAGTTAGTTTTCGCCTCTATCAAAGGTAAAAAAATAATAATAAATGAATAAGCTATGTGTGAATAATGAAATTTACATTGTGCCTCAGGGATCTTTGAAGTGAGGAGTGACTAAGTGAGCTGGATGAGCAGAAAAAAGACCCCCTGATTAGCCTGTCCCATCTTCCAGTTTCAGGATTCAACAAGGGAATTTGGCAATCTGCTGTGCCAGGTTTCCTCTACATTTTCTGGTGTTCTTGCCTGGTTCGTTTTCGCATCTTTGTTTCTTACTTTTTAACATGAATGAATTATTATTCCTTGATTGGTTGCAATGTGAATTTTTCCAGGTTAAACAATTGGCAATTACCAAAAGGTTTGTTGGGTTTGAGAATAGGGTAATGATTGGCAAACCATCTATCCAAATGGTTCATTTTGTAGTAAGCTTGTGATATGCCTAGTTTGAGACATCTTTGACGTGATGTACTTGAAGTGTCTTGGATCCTCGGATTAAGCCAACGCTGCTTATGAGCGAAGGGTAACATTTGACGACGGCTCTGATATAGTTGATGTTAAGACACTGTAAAGCAAGTCCTTTTACTGGCTAGTGGATAAATGAAAATATATAATATGTGCTGTGAGATGCTTAAAGAAATCGTCTCATGTTTGCAGTAAAATTAGAGAAAAGGAGACTCTTTAATAAGAAACACCAGTTACAACATACTTGGATGCTTGGCTGTACCAGCAGGTACCTTCAACGATTGCATTGCCATACCAACATGCTGTATCTGTATAAATATGTTGATGACAGATTCTTTTTTCCAAGACTTGACGAGACCTTGCTGAGTATTTTGAGTCGGAATGCATAGAAATCCTTGGTGATTAGTGATGTTTTAGACCAACTTGGAAGATCACTTGCCTTGTGGTGTTGATGAAAGCAACTGACAATGCTGAAGGGGTGTTCACTTGGAGTAGTTAATAGACTGGCGCTTAGGCTGCTCCTGGCCATGCAAGAATACAACATCTGGACAATGCATCTCGCATCTCATGGACAACCATCGTTTCTGCATCAATATTCTTGTCACTATTTTGCTGAAGAATTCAGAAGAAACCTACAGGAGATGGAAGGTAGGCTATAGTATTCATTGTAGAGTCTGGTGGAGTTTGACAATCGTACTATGTGAGGATAGAACAGTGATTCGGGAAAGTAAGATCACGGAATAGGAGAATGAAGCAGATTGGAAATATTGTGGAGATGCTGCTGAATGTGAAAGTGGTTCGTGAGGGACTTCAGACTTGTCTGAGGAGGAGTTTCAGGTATCATTTTGTTATTTATTATTATTCATTATTTTCTCAAAGCAGCATTTGGAACTCTGACATTCTTCACTTATGATGTATTTGGCATTCCTTGATGAGCAGTTAAGTGAATGAGATGCTCATGCTTGTATGGACGTATATGCTTAATTCCTTATTGTCTGAAGGGGCTCCACTGGGTTGAATTTCAGATATATTATGTATGAATTATGGAACATATTTATAATGCTGCTATACTTTGACTGAACTGTTGCTAAATGGTCAGCGAGAAGCATGTTGCACGGGCTTGTTTGGAGACCCCCAGCCAATACAATTCAAAGAACATTGCATCAAAGAAGTCTAACCTAAGGCACATAATAAGCTTATTTATACCACCGTCAAATTATTCAATTTTTGCTGCCTCTTTGCTTGTAAAGTTGCTGTCTCGTAGAATGATACTACCTCCGTCCCAAAAATATGGTCTAGTTTCCTTTTTAATAAGTAGTTGAATATTTGTTCTCTTATATGCTCTTATTTAATATGCATAGTTATTTAAAAAAAATAGAATTATTAAGATCGGAATAATGCATAAATAAAAGAGTATAATAGGAAAATGATGTAAGAATCTATTTTTCCGATACTATTAAATGAATTTTTCTTGATCTATGTGAAAAAAACGAATAGAATCATCTTTTTGGGACGGTGGTAGTATAATCTTAGAATTGTTCTTGTAATCCGTAATAGCTTATGGTTGTAGTCATTAATCTTTAGCGTATAATGGGTATTATGAAAACTTGAGTTACTACTATGCTGCTTTTTGATAAAATTCCATGATTTCCTTCCAGTCTTTACTTAATAGAAATTGAACTGAAAATGGACATGGCAGGAGGTGATCTATTTATGTTTGTCAAGTTGTTTGCCCTCAATTCTTCAAGCAAATATAAGTAGACAACAGATCGTTGTATTATTAGTCCATCCATGACTTAATTACATACAGTTTTGTTTCAGTGACTATAGAAGCACCTGCAAAGATGCAGTAGATGTAGAGCTATCAAAGAACAAGTGACGTCTAGATGTTTGAGGTGAAATCTTACCATGAATTGATTACGTGGTGATGATACTGAATTAGAACAGAAGTATTCTTAAATGATCGAATTATCACTCTTTGAAAGATACACGCTGGGGAAACAGTAACATTATCTTGGGCAAAATCAGAAGAAGGTTACTGAATGTACTTGTTTGGAGAAGTTATTAAAGCTGGTATTGCCGGCAAACAAAGGAGCAGCTATCACATCCTACAATCAATAAAACCACTGATTGAACTGCAGAAGTAACTGTTTATTGAACATAGTGGAAACTAAATGAAACCAATATGACATGGATAACCTTTTGCAAGTTGAGTTGAGTTGAAATTCTTTCCCATGGCATGTTTTGCAGGTTGGACTTGATTAGACTTTACGGACTGGGTCGAGGAAGGGAAAATTCAAATTTCCGTCATCTTTTGTGGTCCTTCCAAGTACAATTCACATATCATTCTGACCTGTATATTGTATTTGTTCTAATTGGTTATTAGGTTTAGCTCCAAATTTTTCTCCTTGTTGGTGAACCAATTTTGCTTCATATCTGCAAGGAGTTAAAATGTGTGTTGATAGTCTCACCTAGCTATGCCTGTGCCCATTTGTATATTTTCAAACAGCTAGTACTGTATCAAGATGGAAGAAGCTGTATCAAATACCTCTTTGAAACTTGAATTTGTCCAAATGGCAAATGTGCACCAGGGCAGAGAAAGTGATGGACCAACTTAATCATTTCAGTTGCATCAGGGACCAATTTGCATAGAGTTCAAGAGCATGGTCTAAAGCGGCTGATGAGTGTAAAAGTTTAGTGTAAATAAGTTTGGGACAAAATTTTGAGCTAGTATTTTGTGATGTGTTGATTTTTGATTCACAAAGTTACATATTGTAATTAAATATCATAAAACAAATAAAAAGAAAATTAGTTTGTTCGGCACATGATCATAAATTGTTTTCTTGATATTGTTCAATACTATCAAATTTTATCCAATAGATAGATGCTTTGCGGAAAACACTTTACAAGACTTTTCATAAATAAATAGCAATAAATTATCAAGCATATTTAATCTAAAAGATTAAATTACTAGAGGTATCTTAAAGTATGGTCCTTTTTAAGTCTACTAGTTGTTTAACGTGTGGATGTGAGATTTTTCTTTTCCTTTTTTTTTTTTTTTTTAAATAAATGGTGGATGTGGGTTTAATTGTTACATATTGAATAGTTCCCTACAAACTATTGTCGACTTTACTCCCCTAGGAATTAGAATGAAATGGTCGAACCACATTATTAATTAATGAAAAAAATTATGATAAGCCATTACAATTGTTTATTAAAAAAATCAACTAACAACTATATCAATTATTAATTTATCTAAAAATTAAAAAAAAAAATCCATGTTTATAAGACCTATAGTATAGCCATTAATTTAGACTTGTTTAGTTTAATATTTTATGCAGCCTAAAATATTTTAAGATTGCGTGTCCTTACTATTTAATATAATGCCAAAAAAGAAAAAGAGAAAAAAGAATGCTGTATGGAAATACGTTGACTTTGCTCGGCAAGATGATGCCTACGGAGACTCGTGTAGTCGTCTTATAGGTCAGCCGGTCGCTTTCATAAAAATTACAATGATACATTGGAAATTTGATTTCAATGTCCTTCTTTGGAAGTTTATGAGCGGTATTGTTACATCGTGAATGTGCACATAATGGCATCGTCATAGATGACAAAACGTTAAACACATTTTGTTTCTAGAATAATTCTAAATTGTATACTGAAAGTATTAAAACAGAAAATGCAATAGTAGCGCGATAAAAACTTCGTCAACCCAAAATAATTAGCTATCTATTGATATTGGGAAAATTATAGCTAGGTAAAAAGAGGAGGAGAGTATGCCTTGGAGTTTTTTACATTTGTTACTTGTCCCATCAATCACTATAATTTCTTCTATTAAAGGGCTCTTTTATTTAACTTTTAATTATTTTGATCACATCCCAAGTCAAAAGTAATCTAGATTATAATTGATAATTCAGCTAATTTTATTAATTATGCATGTGAGCTCAAGTAAGTTGAATGTTGAGCTTACATTAAATGCAATTTCAAATTATAGACCTCATATGCACCCTTTCTTGACTTCCAACTTTTTTCATATAATATAGATGGGAAGGCAACACAACATTGCTTCTTATTAGAGCATTCAAATTAGTGTTGTTAGATTTTAACTATCCACATAAGTAGAAAGTAGAGTTTTTAGTGATTGTTAAATGACACTTAAACAAGTTAAATTTAACTATTAATTTATACCACATTGGTGATTCTAAATAAAAGTGTTAATTTTAATTATCAATTTAATAGTTAAATAGTGGGTCAATCCCAATTTAATTAAAATAAAAAAAAAAAGAAATAATACCACATAAAGTGTTACGTTTGTTGTTAACTTTAACTTGTTAAATTAAATACTTTTATCAACTACTTTAACACTACCAATGTGGATGCTGTTAGAAAGTTTACCTTCAATAAGTCCTCCCCCAAATTAAAAGAAACGTCATGTAAACACATAATAATTTAAGACTTTGTGCACTCTGATTTGATGTTGGATATTTTTATTTTTTATTTTTTGAAAGGGGGAATTTTATTCATTAGTATAATTAAATTGGAGTACATCATCAATCATAGTAGGAGGCAGATGAAAGAATATATTAAGACCTGACAAAAAACCGACCGCTCTAGCAAGTGTATGAGCTACCTGATTCGCAAATCTCTTAACATATGCGAACTCCATGCCATATAATTCTAAAGTCAAAAGTTTACAATCATACTTAAATACATTGCAACTTGATTTTTGAAAGATGGGAATTCCTCGTTCATTAATGATATTGATCAAACAACCACTTAGTGAAAGTACTCTTCAAAGGAGTTGGAATTGCAATTTCTTATACCCTTCTTCTTAGTCATTTCTTCCCCAATTGTTTCAAAGTTCCATGGCAGATCGATATCCTTGCATTTATTTCATTCTACGGTTGGGTAACTACATTCATCGAAAGAATTTTCAAAATTGGAACGAGATGTTTCTAATTTTGTGTATAATTTTTCACTACGACTAAGACAAGGGCATATACGAGTCGTTATGAGACAATATATACATAATAAAAAACCACCCCAATCCAAAGACATAACGTAGCATGCATGGCATTGACTGTTTGGTTGGGTAATATATATAAATGCTCCAAAAGGCAATTTTGAACACTATCTCCAGTTGTCTTTATTAATTTCTCTTAATTAATATGGCAACTCATGTGTAACGATTATTTGACCTAATTTACTTTTCCTGTTAACCAAATTTTCTTAGGAAACCATCACACTTCTTGAGGAAGAAATACAGCAAAATTAACAACCAAGATTTAAGGAGAAATGAGATGGTAGCTGGTACAAGTTTCTCGATCGAGTGGTTGATAAAATAACATCTCAGCTTTTACAATGTATATATATTTTGACATCCGGACCTTAATTAGTACCCCAATGGTGGGTGAAGGTTCCATCTTATTTTGTCTTGGAAGAATACAACATATTTTTTTATGAATGAATTTTCAACTGTATTTGTTTTATGTGTTGTTGACCGGCCAACGATTTTAAGTGACAGAAAAATCTTAATCATTGACATTTTATGCAAATAAACTAATTATTTAAATCTAAATCCCTAAACTAATCTATCATTAAGTTTTATAATTGTAGCATTACATGTTTCTCTCATGCTCCAAAGCATATCACTCGCTAGATCTAAATATTCTCAATTTAAATTTATAAATTTAATTATTTACTATTTTGTGTGTTGTTTTTCAACCTAATTAGTATATATATGACCATTTGGTGATGTTAGGTACGTAAATTTATTATCAATTTGGTGGTGTGTAATTAGACGTTGATACTCTTACGAAACATGTCAAACACGTCGTAACAAAAAAATTAATAATGTTTTACTTCAAATAGCAAAGATGAAAATGTGAAACGGCTAAAGACCGTCACTAAAACAAGATTCAATTAAAATATATATATATGACCTAATCAAAGCTCACTTTTAACAATATTTTCATATATACAGCTTGCAATACAGATGCTGTAATAATAATTTGTTGACGCAAGCAAAAGTCTACCGCGCATCCTCTGTTTCCATGGAGTTGTCAGCTGTTTCTAAAATGAAATTAAACGAGTAGTTATTCATTTGATACCAAAACTTAGTGTAGCTTATAATTGTGATCAAATAATTAATTAAAAGTATAGATACACGAATGACCAAAATCGAAGTTATGCACTACCTAATTCAAAAATAACAACTAATTACCATCAAGCAGTAATGACTAATTATATATATAGTCACTTTCCGATGGTAATGCAGTCGTTAGCGTTAAATAAGATCTCGTATAAAATAGGAGAATTTCCTAAATGGCCAAATGTAACCTGAAAAATGGTCACTTTTGTAACTTGGTCAAAATGATTCTGAAATTAACCCCTATTTTAGTTAACGATATCAGCATCGATTATGAGTACAGCTTTACTTGTGAATTTTCCAGCGCATAATAAAAAGCATATAATTGAGGGTATCACTACTATCCGCATAATAATTCAATTATAATTAAGATACATAAACAACTTCGTGTACTTACGTAACATCACATATTTATTTCAAAGCCACCATTACTGACCACCGACTTCTTCATTACAACTCAGATAAATCTTTCTCCAAAATCAATACCTTCTTCTTCTTCTTCTTCTTCTATCTATATATATATATATATATGAATATATATACTCTCTCTGAATTCTTCTTAATTTGTTTTCAAGATATATATATATATGGGAAATTCAATGATCACTCCATCTGCTACAAATCCAGGTCAAGAAATTCGTTGGCGAAGCTCATATTCGTCGACGGCAAAACAAGAATCCTCACCGGAAATCACATCGCCGGAGAGATCATGTTCGAGTTCCCCAACCATATGGTGTGCCATGCAGACTCTTTTTTCATCGGTCGACCGATAGATCCGACCCTCGCCATTGATGATGAGCTCATAAGCTCTCAAACCTACTTTGTTGTTCCCATTGATTACTTCCCATCCAACGTTCTTTTGGCGTCTTCATTAGCAGTATTTGGAAACCGGGCAAAAGGGTCTCCGGTGAGTTTCAAGGAGTGTCCTTTTGAGTACTTGAAGGGATCAAACGGTAGGGTTTCAATAAGGGTCTTGCCGGAATTTATGATCAAGCTCATTACCGGTAGAGGGGATGAAAATGGTGGCGAATTTTCAGATGGACCAGCCGGAGGGAGTTTTCTTTGCAGCACGCCGGAGTTGCAGAAGCATTATAATCAGTTGGTAGGGTCGAAAGATCAAGTTTGGTCGCCGAAACTTGAGACGATTTCGGAGTATAAAGTTCGTTATTCTCCATGCAGATTCATAGGGTTGGAATGGACGCAAAAGGAGGCATGAAATTGATGTTTTAGAGTGTAATTTAGATAGTCCATTTTTAGGGTATACATGGTTGTTATTTAATGGTGGATGAGAGTACTAGACAATACACACAATGGATATAAGGTGAGCTGACAGCTCTTCATTGGAAGTCATGCTCTAAATTTGAAGCCCTATCGGTTCCATTAGCCGCTTTGGGGTTTTTTGAACTTTAATTCACTCATCAAACATGTTGGGTGTCAAATGATACTCAACATATTTTTTCTTATGTTTTGCATCTATGGGGGTTTTATCCGTTTATTGAATTTTTGGGTATGAAAATAAGTTTTTTAATTTTTCTTAAATGAGTTTTTTTTTTAAATAATATTACATGGGGATTGTATATATGAGAGGGGAATTGAACCGTGGTAAAGGTTACTAGAAACGCACTCAGATGTCATTACACCACATGGACCTTAACTTTAATTTTTGGTATGAAAATAGGTGGAATGGATTTAATCGTGTTGTTCCATCCAAATCAGCTGATATATATAAGAGATAAATTGGAATTGACTGAAAATATTGATCATGAGTACTAAATGTTTAGTGTGTATTGAGATTACTTTTTCGTGATTCATATCGTGGTATTTGTAGGTATATCAATACAATATTATACTTCCCAAACCTTGAGAGACAGTATTTTTGTCCAAGGGGAATCCAGAACCTAGATTAACAAGAATATAAGCGTAGCTACCATGTGAAAGTAATTCAGGTACTCCATTACGGTACTTAAAGCCAATGAGAAATGTACACGTACTTAGCCCATGAAGTATATATAAGATGGGATGACATTAATTGAAATTAAAGACGAAAGATAGTCTGACTCAATGCCCTAGTGCATATGTTTACAGGAATAGAGAAGAATTGATCAACCTCCCTATCAAAGCTATTTGAAAGAATCGTCTAAATTGAGAGATGGTTAGAATCTCAGATATATAATAAGAATACAATAAACACGTCCAAGCAAACCAAAAAATCATTTCAACGATCCATCAAATTAAATGTGCATAATAGCTGCAGCAAAAATTCAGAAGGGATTAAAACGAATCGGATCGGATCGAGTAGGGATTAATTATGTATACGACGTAAAGATTTCAACATTTTTTCTCCCTTGATCAATTTCTCATCATCATTAATTTCTTCAAGTCTATATTTGAGAAGTAACGAGCCCGCAGACACCTTTAGTGACAGGCCCAGACACTTTTTGGTGGGCTTAATTTCAAACTGTCTTACACAAGTTGAGATGCTCGATCGTTGGACTTACAACCCAAAAAAAAAAAGTTTATGCTTGACGTCAATGAACAGGATCTCTAACGACGCAAATCATTCTATCTTTTTGGATGTGCAAAGAAGTGAATCTGCACAAAACCGAAAACTCAAACTCGTAGTCACTGAAAAACCCACATGTATTCAGTATTAAGGGGATCCCAATTAATTTACAATAAATTGGGTCCTTAAATCCAAATATCAATCTTTGATTTCGTCACCAGAGATGGAGCAAGCACTATCGGAGTACTGGAAATTTGTTGTATATGCATAACATGAGCCTTATAATTTAGGGTATGAAGTGGGAATGAGGACAAAAATGCTTTGTACTATCTAAGTTATAATGAAATTGTGACAGGATACACTTCCCATTTTCATTGTGTTTCAATACTCAATTTCCACTTGATCCCACTTTTTGTTGGACAACATTAATGTTTATTTGGCACCGCACCTCTCTATATATGGGAAAAGGTATTAGAATTTTCTTTGAGGCAATCTAACCCTTTTTTTTTGGTATTTTCTTTCGACTGGGTTCGATTTCAATAGTTAATAAAATAGCTTCATGATCGGGAATCATTCTATCTTATTGCAAAAATATTTCTTTGGTCGCAAGTGTTTTGATGGAAATGTGTCCCGTGTAATCACTATTGATGTAAGATGATATGATATTGAAAAACATTATTTTGTTATGTATTAGTTTTGTTTCATTTTTTAAGGTATTTTTGCTCAAATAACATAACTCTCATTTAAGCGGTCACAATTTTCTAACACAACTATCATATTTTTCACACATTACATAACTTAAAATCACATTACAAATTATTACCACCGGTTCATCCGAAATTCCAAAGAAATGAAGGTCGTGATCGGAAACATATAACCGGACTGAAAATATTTAAGTACTAGACAGTGTTATTATGCTATTAGATAAATAATATGCGTATAATACTAAACGCTGATGTGAGTTGAGAAAAGAGTAATAACGTGTTTATATTATGTCACATCACAATCCCGCAACATTTTTGTACTTCATCTGCAACAATGGCGGGAATTGGTTGGATAAAAAGTGAAGAGGGTGCGAAGGAGAAGAAGTGGTCTCTGTAACGTCTAATCCAATCAAAAAGGCGTCTGTTGCCACCCATAAATTCGCTGACGCGTAGCGATGGCAACGTGCAGAGAGCCAATGGCGGAGAGATATTTAACGCCAAAAGCAATGCTCCAATATCCATCCACTTTCACTTCTACCCACGCGCCGTTGGCTCT
>CAVNYN010261032.1:0-22830 GCA_963692815.1 Nyctanthes arbor-tristis
TTCTTCAACCCTTTTCAAATATTCTTAGAGCTGGGCATCCTATCCAGGAAACCACCAAACCCGACTCAACAGACCCGAAATGGGTTGATTGGGTTGGGTTACTGTAGCAACCAGGTCATTTGTAGGTGGGAGTGGATAGGAGCCCAACTGGGTTGAGTTGGGTTCCAGGTTGACTCATTGGTAACCGGGTCAACTCGTTTAACCCGACTCGATAAAACCGAGTCGTTCAACTCAAGTAACCCAATTTTATATATATTTATTAATTTTTTCACAAAATTTTTCATTTTTTTTTGGTTTGAAGTTCACCAAATCGTTTTTTATGCTCAAATTCAATTCCACCACCTCCATTGCTGTCTACAAGTCAGATTAGCCCCCTAAAATGCTAATTTAAAATGTGTTGGTTTTGCTATATGAAATATAGTTTCACACAGTAATAAAAGGCTTCTTTGACAATTTTTCATCACATGAGTCTGCAAGGAAATAAATAATTCACTCATGAACATTCCCAAATTCAGTTCCTACACCCACAGCAGATATCCCGCCGCAGTCCTCAATGCCGCAATATTTGCTGACTGCCAGTACCCCTGCTGCAGTTACTGAGCTGCCGCTACCCCGACTGCTATCCACGCTGCTCCTGCTGTGGCTGCTATTCCGCCACGTGGCTCCTATGGTGGCTGCCGTTCTGCCACATTGCTTCTACCGTGCCGTCCGTCTCAGCGCGCTGCTACTACCGTATTGTCCCGCCTTGCCTCATTGCTGCTGGTAAAATAACCTGTTTGGAATCAGATGATAGTGTATTTGTTGGAAACTTTGGATACAAACAAGGATAGAAACTAGGGTTATATGGTTCTATTGATCTTGTGTAGTACAGAGTAAATGGATTTGAGCTTTTAGCTTTTTTAGCCTTCTGAAATTTTGATTAGATTTTAAAATTTTATTTTCTCAATTTTGGGCCTGATGTACTGGCCCAAAGCGACAGTTGAGTCAACCCGACTCAACCCGAGTCGACTCAGGTTGACTCGGGTTGATGAACAGAGACAGGTCGGCTCTGTTCTTGAAACTGAAACCTGAAATATATTAGGGTGGGGTTCGGGTTGGGCCCAAAACTGACCCGACCCTTCCGATTCCCAGCCCTAATTATCTGGTGTAGTACGTATCCCACAATCCAACTTCAATCTATTTATATTTCACGACTTATTGAGAGGGCCAAAATAGTAGTTAATTATTTTGAATGGGTAATTTGTGCTACATTATTTGATTTCCTTAATTCATTTGTTTACTCAAACTTGTTAGTTACATATGTATTTTTATCACAAAAGCAATCAAATAAATTTTTACATTATTTGACTTCTATAATTTATTTTTAAATGAATATTGTTTGCTATATACATATTCATTAATTTGTATCACAAACTTAGTGAAAGAATTTTTCATTATTTTATTTTCTTAACTTATAAATATGTTAATTACATATTTATTTCTATCACAAGTTCAAACAACTAATTATAGTATTATTTGATTTTCACTATTTATTGCACATCAATATTCTTTGTTAAGTGCACGTTGATCACTTGTACATCTTAAGTTAGTTGTGTTCTTAATTATATGTTTATTTAAATAACAAACCAAATCAAAGAATTTTTACTTTATGTGATTTTCTTAATTTTTTTCTCTATCAACGCCATTCAACTCCATATACACTAGAATCACATATTTAGTTATCTCTCTCTAGCCAATACATAACTTTCATATTCAAATCTCCATGGAGCCTTTTATCGAACATGTGGTGTTCAACATTTTCAACTTCTATAAAAATCCCACAACTTCATAAAATCTAACTAAATGTTGTTTACCCATAACAGTGTATGTATATACTTCACAAACAATACCCAAGAAATTACATACATCCACTAAAATCAACAACATTCACATTTACCCAACATACACAAACCTAGAACTATAATTCCCAAAATGTAATTAAACAAAATATGTCATACTTACAAACTAACCAAGAAATAAAGAGTAGTTACCTTAAAAATACTTTGAAGAAGTTGAAAAAATGCTATACAAAGTCTTGTTCAAAATGGCGGGTTCGAGTGAATGCCGTCCAAAATGGGTTCAGTTGGTGTTCGAAATGGGATTGAAATCTACACAGTCTAATGAATTGCGGGTCGCGAATGGCCGATTGGGTGCTCGTCGAACTGAAGGTGGAAGGAGATCTAGAGATTTAAGGGTTGAAGTTTGTGGGTTTCGATCGCTAGCTTTTTGCTGTTGTTGGAAATGTTAAAGGCAGATAGAATCGGGTCTATTTTAAAAATGAAATAGACGTCAGTCCTTGATGAGAACCGACTTGTATTACTAAACAACAGGCGTCGGTTGTTAGTTGGGAATCGACGCCTTTTATTTTTTTCAAGAATAGGCGTCGGTTCTCCTCAAGAACCGACGCCTATTCTTATTGTCAATATATCGAAAATGCCACCGCGTTTTGTATAGGCACTGTATTCTCGATCAACTAATGTGTATTGGCAATTTTTTTTTTACTTAAAATCTGTAGTAGTGACAGCATGTGCTCAATGAAAAAATTAGAAAACGATGTACAAAAATAGATTTCGTGGTGTTGTCTAACTTTTCTATTGAGAAAAATTTGTTTAGGTATGAAAGAAACTTACCTTTTCTCCATAGTTATGCTACCATGGAGAACTGACCAAGTGCAATATGTTGTGCAAGGTGTCTACAAAATGAAGAGAATCAAGCTATTAGTGATGTAACCCAGAATGGATTTTTCAATCAACACACAACAATGCCACTAAGTAACATAACAAATGGTAAGTATTTTATTTGCATTTAGTAAATTTGCTATTCCACTTTTCTAATACGATAAAATGGATTTTCAGGTTTATTTTGCGAAGTTCACTGCGGGAGTGGAATGACAAAACTAGCATATGGCCTAGTCGATTAACCTATACACACTGGCAAATTGCTTGATCAGATCCTCTAACCCTATTACACACTGTGGTTTTGATGGTTGACAATAGTACTACTATATTAGAATCGACTCAAACAAAGGTCATTCCAGGTACCTTATTTCCTTTTTTTTTTTTTTTTTTTTATTTGAAAAGGAAATTTTGCATTACATTAATCATGTTCAAACACAGTACACAAAAAGAAAGGTACAGAATCAATGGAATTACAACTAAAGTTTGATGTTAAAGATATAGTAGCAATGTTGTGGGCAGCTTGATTCGCCTCGCGGGAAACATGACTACAAGTACCACAAACTATATTTGCTAAAAGTGACTTAATCTCAGATAGAGTTATTACACTTGGATGATAAGTGAAATCAGAGTGAAGGCTTTGTACCAAGGCCAAACTGTTAATCTCTACTGCCATAAGTGCAAGGTGATGTTCCTGAGCAAATCAGAGTCCTTCCCATAAGGTTGTTGTCTAGGCCGTCTCCACATCAGGTAGATATATTTTCTGAGAAGCATAACACACTAGCACTAACCGATCTTTCGTCTCGGATAATGACACTCACAGTAAAGCATTCTTGATTGGGCACAACAGCCGCATCCACATAAAGTTTTAATCCCTCTAGCCCTGGTTTGATCCATTTTACTGTTGTTGCTTGTGTGCCTTGTTGTCCATGGAAGCATTAGCATGACAAAACTCCACTATAGGTTGCACCATCACCTCTGACAGTCGGCGATTATTTCTATGACGAAGGGTATTTTGATCAAACCAAATGAACCACATGGCGGTGAGCACAAGACTAGGATCCATGTCATGCTTCAATTCAAATAATCTGTGGAGTATCTCAAACAAAGAATCCATCTACCGAAATGTTTGAATCCAATCCCAATACCTGAGTGCCTTCCAAATTTACTTTGCATATTGCCAAGCCAACATAACATGCTGGGAATTTTCGATATAACCACATTGCAAACATTGTAAAGGGCCTTTAATTCCCCTACGAACCAGATCTAGAGAAACAAGAAGAGCCTCATAAAGAAGTCTCCAGCCGAACAACTTTATCTTGGGGGGAGATTGAGCTTCCATAGATATTTAGTCCACCGATTCTTCCTCCATTAGTTATTCCTATTCGGCTCCGTCATACTTGCCATCAACCACCAATAAACACTTTTAACTGTGCAATTGCCACTTATATTATGATGCCAAATTAGTTTATCCAGTTGAGGATAGTTTGCTAAGGAGAGAAATAGGATAGTTAAGTGACTAGGTGACCAAAAGTGATTAATAATCTTTGGAACGTCCCATCCATCCGAGACGGTCATCAAATCTGCGACCTTTACTACACCAGCAAGTGGCCATGGTTGGCCGAAGAGGATGTGTCCAAGACAGCCATGGATCCTCAAAGACACGCACCGATTGACTATCTCCAATCCTTACCAAAAGAAGAAGAGTGGTAATATTTCCTCATAAGTACACGTGCTACAAGTGAAGAAGTGTCATGAAGCAATTGCCGGGCTCGTTTTACCAACATGGCTTGGTTAAAAACATTCCAAATTGTGAAAACCCACCCCGTCCTCTTGTTTTGAATGACATAGAGTGCGCCATGAAGTCCAATGCACCTTCCTACATTTGTCATCTCCGTCCCACCAGAAACGAATAATGGCATTCTGCAGTTGTTGGATTATTGCTCCCGGCAATCTGAATAGATTCATATGTTAAGCCGGAAAGCTCATATTAAAATTGTCAAGTCAAGCAGCAGAGAAGCCCAGTCATATTAGGGGTTAAAATTGTTAACAATTCTTATTTTGCAATACTAATTCGATAATGCATATCATCTCTTAATAATGTAGGCGAAACTAGCAGGAACACCATGTCTACTTATTCGTCGTCAGGTATTTATGCTTTGAGTACCCTTTCCACATATTATGTTATCCTAATTAATATGTTAGTGACCATACTGTGACTAAATTGGAGTTTTCAGTTTATAGGGTTTGGTTAAACTCGAGGCTGCAGTTTTAAAATTTTCAAATTTTAGTACCAAAAAGGTTAGAGCTCTAGTGCAGTAATAAGGTAAGAAACATGTGTTTATTTGAACTAAGCCAGGGGAACATCCTTTTTTTTTTTAATATAATCCATTCAGCCTAAAGAAATAGGAAAAAGAGAGGTATGTCTGTTCAGATTTTATAGTATGTGGGACTAAACAATCTTAATTAAAATAGAATTGGTTAATATGTGCATCTTATACATTCAAAAGGTAGCTAGATTGGGCTTATAGATTATTATTATTATTATTATTATTATTATTTTTGCATTTAGTGATTATTTCTTACTTTCTAAGCACAATAATTTGGCGTTCTAGAACATATAAATTTGGTAGTATATGAGACAAGACAACCTATATGTAAAAAGTTATCTAGCACAGGTTTTGTTAAGATGTGCATCTAAAATAGTCATAAGTTAGTTAGATTGGATAAATTGAATAGTTTTTTACATTTACAGGGTGTTTGATTGCAAGAATTTTCCCTAGAAAATATCGATTTTTCACATAAATTCTTATTTTAGCAGTGTTTGATTGATATTTTTTCCCTGGAGAACGTTTTCCTACTTTTAGTCACATAACCATATTTTTCTTGAAAACAAGGAAAATATTTTCCTTGGGGGTAGGTTTTTTGTTTTCTAGGGAATTGGAATTTTGTGATTTTCCTAATATTGGGCTTTTTTTATTTAAAAAACATAAATAAATTGCATTACAAACAAAAAACAAAAAAATTGGTTTTCCATTTTATTTAATTTGTAGCTTGTATCTAGTCTGTTAATTATCTATTAAGTTGTAAATTTTTTCGGTGGTATTCTCGAATTTCTCCTTTTATTATTATTATTTTTTGGGATTTATATTACATACCATTTGTTACTAATATTAACAAATATAAGAACGTAACAACATTTCATAATTTCTAATTATACGTTGTCGTTCAAGTCTATAACCTTATTTTATCTTCTTCATATTCATGTGTACCAATAATATCCCATACAAGCTGATGAAAAACTCTCATAATATCAATAATGTTCAAATTTTAGTACATTCAAGAAGTCAATTATTTAGTCCAATTCTGGCGCCATATATATGGTACACTATAGCACCATGCAGCCTGATGCACATCACATGAGTGTATAGTGCTATAGAATGCTATATATATGGCACTAGATCAATTTTAGTCAATTATTACCACATAAGAGGAAGTCCAATAAGACAGAGTGACAAGTTTGAGTAGATCAATCATTCTAAGGCTAAGACATCGAAAAAAATATAATTTATATAGAAAACTTGATAATTTATGTGAAAAAGATACTAAAAAAATAATTATTCAAAAAGAAAACAACAAAATTTAGGGGGAAAAAGATTGTTTCCAAGGAAAATAATAGTTATCAAACAGCAAAAGATGAAAAATAACTGTTATTTCTACGTAGAGGGAAAATTAATTCTAGGGAATTTAATTGCTTAGAATTCATTTTCTTTCCATGTATTTTCTAAGCTTGCAATCAAACAGTACCTGAGCATAAAATTTAACGACTCTAAATTCTACAAGGGACACACTCTTTTGTTTAATTGAAATTGAAAACTCTGAAGAGGAAATGGATTGTTATATTACTAAAAAGAACAAACTTAAATGATTTATTTTTTCGATTTTGTACAGGAATTCGTCACCAGTTTCCTAGCAAAAAGATGAGATCTTGCCTAACAATTGATTTTCACTGTATCAATTGGTGAGAAAAATGTTATTTCAAACTTTGGTGTCAGCTATTTTATGGAAGGTTCTATCAAATTTTCTTGTCTATTTGAATGCTTTTTATACGTAATAAAGCACAAATTTGAATAATTTTTTACAATGTTGGTATAATACATTGTACCGACCACATAATTACAATGATCTGTTTGTATAATAAGTATAAAAAATAGAAAAATAGCATTAAGAAAATGTAATAAATAATTCCTTAAAGAAAGAAAAATGAAAGAGTAAAGATAGAAAAGAAAATAAAAATGAAATAATGAATCTAGTATTTTATAAAAGTTTCAAATCTGTTATATTTTATTTTATACAAATTTCTAATGTGCTCTTAAGACTAATGAAATAAGTACATATTGATTATGTGACTGTAAGAATGGTGTTGACGATTTGGTTCTGTAACATGTCCTATAATAAAGTAGTTATTTAGATACTTAAATACAATTGTTATAAACAAAATATATCTTTGAGAATATTTTAAACTTTTGTGCCGGTACTAATATTTGCTAATATTTATCTCTTATATATATAAAATATATATCATTTCTAAGTCATAAAAGCATCATACAATTTCATTAGTTTTAGGCTTCATTTATAATAATAACGTGCATTGCGTATTAAATTAGACTAGTGGGTATAAAACTGAGCTCCAATTAGTACTCTTCTTCATTCCTCATAATGATGATAATAATTATTATTGTTATTATTATGTATTTCTGATGAAAATGCCAGAGAGCAACACTTCATATTAACATAGGGGATGTTGAAAACATATGCCATTCTGACAATTATTCACTGGAAACATAATTAAAGCGGCGAGGTTGTTTGATAACATTTTACACCTCAATCACCAGCCTAGGGAAATTTTGGGATTGAAAATTATTTATGCCATCGTGATACCATCACGTGTTAGGATTTTGAGGAAGGGTCTGGTGATGAAGCACCACACTGCGAATGAATCGCAATAAGCCTATAAGATTGATGTTAAAGTGCCTACTATTTTTTCCTCCTCGTGACCATATAATGATATATAAGAGACCACCTATTGGTTACCAATTGAGGCATACATTATTGCCAGTGTCTATGATATCTCTAGTCTAGAGTTAGGCCTTTGTGATTTGATGAGATCACTAACATCCCAAATAAATGAAATGGTCTTTTTAGTTTTGTACAACATGGGATGTTTTTTCAACTCCTTGGTTCTCAGCCTATAAAACAACAAATTTTTAGAATGTTGACAGACTTGTGAACGAGTTATACAGAATTAAAAATCATATATAAGATAAGCAATAATCTCTATAGTGACAAGAAAGTAAGTCATTACCTCAATTTCGGGTTTAATTTTAGAAGTCATTCGGTAATGTGCTCCTTGCATAGTCTAATATCACCATGAAGTGAGGTTTGGCATATCAACATAGATACTATTTAAGCGATCTTAATCGCTTTTTGCTCCAAATGGGTGTAATCAATCTAAGACCGAATGGAGTGTACAGCCTACAACGAACATGTCTGTGGCCTTTGAGAGGAACATGTAGGTGGCCTCTGAGCGGACTTCTTTTCTCAACTGCTCAAGAGCTTGCCAACTTGCAATCTTCAAATCTACATACAATAAAGTACAAGAATTTCCATGCCATTAACAAAAGTGTGGGGCATATTGGATTAAAGAAGGACACAACAATCGAAAGTAGTTTCATGTAGTTGTAGATGGCAATGGAAATAGGAATAGAATGGTTCAAATTGAGGAAAACGGAACTGTCTTAATTGATGAAATTGAAAGTAGAGACTTACCCACGAATTATTTCTAAAAGTTGTATGAGAGGGGAAAATTTAGTAATCAAAAGGATATTGTAAATTGTGTTTCTCCATGTATCTCTGATGAAGAAAATGCAAAACTGTTGGAAATGGCCCCTGACTTTGAAATCAAAACTGCTCTATTTCAGATGGATAAAAGTAAAATTACAAGCCCTGATGGGTGCAACACTCTGTTAGTTATGATGTTTAGTGAGATCTTTTTTTGAGGGACAATTCATGCAAAGGAGTTTCACCAACACTACCATTAGTCTCATCCCAAAGTTTGAAAATCCATCTCATTCGAAAGATTTCAGACCTGTTAGCCTTTTCTCGGTTTTTAATAGATTGGTTTCAAAGGCCATCAATGATAGGCTGTCTTTTCTTCTTTCCAAAATTATTTCTCCAAATCAAAGTGGCTTCATTAAAGATAGAAACATCATTGAAAATATCCTACTTACCCAAGAGATTATCTTCCAATTAGATAAGAAAGTTAGAGGTTGGTATGTGGCTATTAAACTTGATATCGAGAAGACATATAGTAGGTTGTATTGGGAATTCTTGCAGTGGTTCTTCTAAGACCTGGATTTTCTAAGCAATGGGTTAATTTAATTGTGAAAATCATCTCAAGATGCTAGTGTTCTGTGCTTATTAATGTCTCGCCAATGGATTTCTTTCAATCTTCCAGAGGACTTAGATAAGGGGATCCCTTATCCACTAGCATCATTATCTTCACTACAGTAGTTTTATTCAGAAAGTAAAACAAGCTCTTATCTCAAAAACTGGCTTGGTATTACAACTATGGAGGACAAGCTGGTGTTTCTCATTTGGCCTTTGACGATGACATCATGATTTTTTGTAATGGTCAAGAAAGCAATTCAGGCTTCCAAAAAGTTGTTTGTGAAATATGAGGAAACTTTAGGACAACATATTAATAGGACCAAAAATAACACTTTTGTTGGGAAAGGAACATCTGTTGATGTTAGAAATAATATTCAAGCTATTACTAGTTTTAAGATAAATGATCCCCCTACTACTGTCTATCTTGGGGTGCCTTTATACAAGGGCCATAAGAAGATTTTGCTTTTTGACAATCTGGTGCATAAGGTCAAGGGGAGTATATCTAGTCGGCTTAAAATAACCCTTTCAAAATGACGTGGGTTGGTATCCTACAAAGCATCCTGCTGTGACACCTATTTATTCCATTAAGAATACTGAACGCCTCTTTGCTCGATTATTCTTTTTTTAATTAGGGGATGCTAAAGTAAAGGGGTTGCATTGAGCTAAATGGAGAAAAGTTCGCAAGCCAATTGAAGAGGGTGATACTGGTATTTGGTCTTTGAAGATGCTAGCAGAATGCTTTAGTGCTAAACTTTAGTAGAAATGTAGACAGATGAAATCCCTATGGGTGAGGTTGAAAAGGGTTGATTTAGCGATTTGGAAAAGGCTAAAGCCAGATAAAAGATCCCGAAACCTTGCACCATATAGAAGGTGAAGGACATTGGTCCTTCTGGAATGATAGATGGGAAGGGAATGAACTTCTTCTTAATAGAGCTAAAATTGCCCCTGATCTTACCATAAAGGTTAAAGATTTTTATGTGGAGAAGCTTGGAATTGCAGTACATTGTCTCAGTAGTCACAAGACAGAGATGCCCAAAATATATGTAATATTTCTATTTGTGAAGAGGTTCTATTTTTTAGGATCATTCTGAAGATGGCTCTTTCTATTTGGCCAACATGATTGACAATAGTAGGTAAATGCATTCCAAACAGTGAGTAGATAAGTCACTCTAGCATAAAACTATTCCTAAAAAGATTAGATATTATGTAGGAAAATTTGGAATGGTTGGCTCCCTGTTAGGAATGGCAATGGGACAGGTATTACCCGATACCCACGAGTACCCGCCCTGAATGGGGTAGGTAATACCTGCCCCGTTAAGTATCAGGGCGTGTATAGGGCAAAAAATTTCGCCCCGAAGTCTTATCGGGGTGGGGACGGGTTTTGGCCGGGCCGTCCCGCCCCGATACCCGGTCTCTTTTTTTTTTTTTGAAAAAAAATATTTTGTTCCCTGTGAAGTTTTTGTCAAAGATGAAACTGAAATGATACTTAAGATGACTTCATATAGTTTTAATTCCATTTTTTCTCATTTTTTTAGTTATTTCTTAACGGGGCGGGTAACGGGTATTTTTTTGTACCCGCCCCAAATCTCCCCCGCCCCGTACCTGATTGAATCGGGTACGGGGTGGATACGGGGCAGGGGATTCCTTAACGGGGCGGGGACGGGGAAGGCATACCTACTTCCGATCTCGCCCCATTGCCATTCCTACTCCCTGTAGACTTTGTCATGTAATGTTTATGAGGGTTTTCTGGTGGCATTTCTCTTCTAACTGTGATATTTGTAATGTGAAGCATTTTTCTCAAGAGCTTATGGCATGGACTATTTGCTATGAAAGAGCTGGGAGAGGAAAACTCCTATGTACCATCCTCCTTTAATTGTGTGGTCTCTTTGGTGTAGTAGAAATAATGCTAAACATTGTGACAATTGTGTGGTCTCCCTAGTGTGGGAGGAATAAAGCTAAACATTGTGACAGAAGCATGAGTAGCAATAGCATTATTGAGAGGGTTGAGAATGTTATATTTATTATGAATAAGGCTAATGTTCTTAAAAAAAATTTCTGGCAAGATAATGTTAAGTGGAAAATGTTTTTCACTATAAGTAATGAGAAATTTCAAGACTTTAAGGATCATTAGATAGGAAAAGCCTATGAGTGATATTTTGAAGACAAATACAGATGGAGCAAGAGACATAGGTGCCAGGGAGATTGTTGTTGGAGGAGTCGTTACGGACTAGAAGGGCAATCTACTGGTGGGCTTTTGTTATGTGATGAGTGGCAAAAATATTCTTAAGACTGAGATATGGGCCATTTTGAGAGGACTTCAAATTTTCATAGAAACTGGTATAGAGGTTAAATTGGTGAAGGCTGATTGTATTACTACCATTGATATTATCATCGAAGCTCATGAAGGCCCTTGGTTTGTTCAATATGATTTGGCCAACATTGACAAATTAAAGAGGCATTCTGGTACCATTTTCACACATACTTATAGACCAGCACTACTACAGAATAGCACTTTAGGTGTCAGTTGTATTGATGAATACACATTGGTTTTGAAGACAATGCTATGGGCAGCGATGCACATAGTAACGGTAATACACGTTGGTTTTTGAGCGACACCTAAAATAGACAATAGGTGTCAGTTGTAGAGGAGGAACTGACGCCTATTGTTCCTCCTCTACAAATGATGCTTATTCTCTTTTTTTTTTTTTGGCTTAGAATAACCAGTAATAGCCTGTGAAAGAAAATAATAAATGCACAATAAATCATTTTTTGATTTTCCTAACTTATTTGTTTTGTTAACTCCATATTAATTTGCATAGCAAACTTAACGTCTCTAGGCAATGCATCAACTTCTGAAAACAAAAATCTTTGAAGAATTTTATCGAACATATAGTGTGCATCTATAAAACCCACAAATTCATGAATTTTAACAAAATCTTGCACACCTATAATAATGCACAAATATATTTAACAAAGAATGCCCAAGAAATTACATACATCAACCAAAATCAACAAATTTCATGCTAACAAATTATACACAGACCTAGAATCCTGCTTCCCAAAATTTAAGCAAAATATTCCTTCAATCAAGAAAATTTTTGCAGCATATTCCAACATATTCCTACTTTGTACTTAAAAATCACCACAAACTTGAATGTAGAATATGATGAACAAATTCAATAGGTCGAAAAGGGGAGGGCTAATACTACTAGTGGATGGACTTCAAAGCGGCGCGGCGGAAATCACGAACTTCTAGATGCTGGAAATGGAGGACATGGAAGATGACGAAAATGGTGGACTTAAACATGCCAAAAATGGTTGCATTACTATTGGGTTGAATCGCCTCAGTCAGATTTTAGGAGTAGAAGGAAAAAAATTGAATTTCGGTATTTACATTTTTTACTAGTTATGTGCGTATTGTTTTAAATTTTGAATTTGATATGACTATGAATCGACGCCTATTGTATGACGAGGAACCGGCGCCTATTGTCTATTGTCATACAATAGGCATCATTTTTATGATGCATACCATTTTTAAATTTTGAATTTGATATGACTGCAGGCGTCGGTTCCTCAAGGAACTGATATCTATTGTCTATTGTCATACAATAGGCATCGGTTCCTATTGTTTGCCGAAATTTTCAAAAATGCCACCATTTTCAAACTGTTGTAGTGAATTAAACATGGTATATGGCTAATGCACTGGCTCACTTTCCTCTATAAAAAGGAAATTTCTAGCATAATTTATTCTCAAAATTTCCATCTTTATATTAAAGGCCTTTTCACCAATTAGTTTTGCATTTGATCATTTCCCCTTGTTTGAATTCTATTTCTGCCCCTCTCCCAAATCCTTCACCAAATTTAATTTTCCAATTGCCATTGTCTTTATCCCTGCTATTACTGCTCTGGAAATAACTTAGTTCTCTTAGGCTAGTGATTGAGGTGTACAATGTTATCAAACAACCTTATCAATTTAGTTATAGTTCCAGTGAACTCTTGTGAGAATGACATGTATTCAACATCTACTTTGTTAATATGAAGTGTTGCTCTATGACATTTTCATCCGATCAGCTACTTTCCAGAGTTATTGTAAGGGCATTTATTGCCTTTTGTTTCTACATGCTACTCTCTTGTAGTTTACTAGGCAAGGTTCAGTTGCAAGATTATCTCTTCACAATAGTTACTCATTACTAGATTTATTTTGCCAATAAGTATTGTTAAACATTATTTTATTTATTTAACATTGGGTTGAAACTTGGTTAGTAGTTTACCAACCAAAATCTAAGTATATAACTGAACAATTGAACCCAAAAAGAAAACTTAAAGAAAATTTGTTGAAGAAATTATGTTTTTGCAAGGAAGAAAACGTTGATGCTAATGAGAAAAGAACCTGGACACAAACATATAAATAGTTGGGACACAAGTCCCTCACCCACCACTGTATACTGTCGGAGTTTGGCCATGAATTGCCACAAGTTGTCCTCATTTTTCCAAGTTGCCTCGGAAACTAGCTGTCCTCTCCATTTGATGAGGTACTGAGCATATGGAGGGACGCCCACCTCCTAATCTCCCGATCTACCAAGATTTGCTCAATGTCTTTTTCATAAGACTTGGTCACAATTAGTTGGGCCCCTTGTGACTTGTTCCTGCCTCGATCCTCTGTGATGGGGTAGTACGGTTTAAGCATACTCACATGAAACATGGGATGAATTTTCAAGCTGCTAAGTAGGTTGAGGTGATAGGAAACCTCGCCCATTTTAGCTATTACTAGAAACGGCCATTCATATTTGCACAACAGCCCTTTGTGAATTTGCTAGTATGCCTTAAACTGTTGCTGTATCACTTTCACAAGGATGAGTTGCCAACATTGAAGCTTAACTACCTCTGTTTCACATCAGCCCACATTTTCATCCATTTCCAAAGCCTTTTCCAAGCAAGAATGGGTTAAATCAACTTGATCACTCCAAGAGTCAGCCTTTTTTGTCGCACCCGGCCTTTTCCCAACATCAGCCGTACTAGTTAGCGTATGGGGCGTAAGATGCTGCTGCCTTACTGCTAACTCTAAAGGACTTTTTCCCATACTTTCACTCAACTACATATTGTATGAAAACTGTGCAACATCGAGAAATGTAGTCCAATCCAGCTGATTGGCGCTAACAAAGCACCAGAGATAGCATTCTAACAAGGCATTTACCTGGTGCATTTGCACATTAAGCTTGTGAATGAATGCTATTTGAGAAGTGTAGATTTGAGCCAAGGAGTTTAATCAACTCTATCCATATCCTTCTAGTAAAGCTAGGGTTTCGATCACTCACAATATTCCTCGGAGCCCCCAATACTTCACCAAAAATTTGAAGAATAGCCTTGTCGTTCCCTCAACTATATAGTCTTTTAGGGCCCGTATGAAGGTTGCAGACTTAGAAAATCTATGAACAACAACCAAAATTGAGCCAAGCCCTTTAATTTTGGCATCGCACTGATGAAGTCCATTGTTACAATGTCAAGTTTCCTTGCCAACAGCTTCATTTCCTCCTTATCCTGCTAGCACTTGATCACGCATCTGTGGCCAGTAATAAGCATGTTCTGGTAGACCTAACATGCAGTGAACACCTTGATGGCCTGTCCATATAGTATCATGGCATTCCTTGATCACATCCTGCCTCATATAGTTCCACTTAGGCATAAATAGCCGCCGCTGAGTGGTGTATAGCAACCCAAAATGTTAATTTTTCCCTACACGGGCAGACTACATGAAGTGTTATGCAACTAGGTTGTGCTCTAGCCCTTGCTTGGTCAATTTCTGTGGGTTGCCACTGGCTCGACTTGGCAGCAAGCTCTGCTTTCTGACTCAAGGCATCAAGGCTTGGCCGGGCTTATACCATCACAAAATCAAACTCTGCCAAGAAATCTTGCCAATGAGCCTACTTCAGACTGAGCTTCTTTTGAGATTGAAAATATGACATTGCCATATTGCCCGCCTTGATAAAAAATGGAAAACCCATCAAGTACCCGTAGACAGTGGACGATAGCAATCATTTCCTTCTCTTGTATGGTGTACCACCACTCAGTGTTGTTTAGGGCGACTTGCCTGCATTAAGACACCACCAGCAGCAAAATCAGACACATTTGTTTGCACTTCAAAAGGCATAGCAAAATCAGACAATAAGAACACTGGCTCCTCATACAGGTGGCCCTCAAATCATCAATGGCTCTTTAGCATTTGACTGACACTTCCACGACTTGCTCTTTTTCAGTAGATCTGTCAACAGGACTGCCCTTTAAGAGTATCCCTTAATGACCTATGATAGTAATTCACCAACCCAAGGAACGGCCATAGCTCCGTCACATTTGTGTATATTTATTGATTACTTTCACTTTAGCACCTTCTTTCCGCAAATGGCCATTAATGATAATATGCCCCAAGAAGTTTACCTCTTCCTTGGCAAAGCAACATTTTTCCCTCTTGATGTATAGCTTGTTTTCTCGCAATATTTGGAAGACGACTTTCAAATGGTTGGCATAATTTGCCAAATTTTTACTATAGATCACTATATCATCAAGGTACACAACAACAAAGCGATCCAAGTACCGGTGAAATATCTTATTCATTAGAGTACAAACCATAGCAAGAGCATTCAAAGGAACCATACCGAGTAGTGCATGTCGTCTTTAGCTCGTCCCCTTAGTAATACAGAGTTGATAGTACCCCTTTGTGAAATCAATCGTTGAGTAGACAGATACACTGCCCAACTAATCAAACAAATCAGCAATCAATGGAATGGGGTATTTGTTCTTCACCGTTGCATGTTCAACACCCGGTAATCGATGTATAGCCTTAAAAAACTGTCATGCTTTTTTTGTAACAATCTTAGCACACCAAAAGGAGCTTTGCAGGGTCTGATCTGGCCTGATTCAATCAACTAGGCTAATCATTTTCAAAGCTCTGCTAACACCAGTGGTGCTATATGGTAAGCATCATGGCAGGGCATTTGGCACCTGGTTCTAGCTCAATCCGATGGTCCACTGCTTGTCTGGGCTTTAGCAATCAATTTTAGTAGCTCAGCTTGCTATCTCTTTATGGCAATTTCCTTCTCAACCGTCAACTAAGTTAGGAACGTTGGTTCACCTCTTTTTAGACTTTTGGCCAACTGCATAGCCAATAGCTACTTGCCATATGACTTGCCCAGAACTATAGGAATTATACAAGATTGCAAACTGAACTAAAGAAGGGCATAGGAGTGGCATTTGCCTACCTTAGAAAATCCATGCCAAGCACCAAATTGAAGTCGTCCATCAGGATAGCTAAAAGATCAGTCGTACCCTGTAAATTACCAAGCTACATTTGTGTCCTACGTATGTTGTCGATAAATGGTTTGGCAGTTGTGTTCATTCTCTTCAGCATAGCACCTCCATGTTGCACAATTAGTCCTAACCGTTTAGCTTTTACCTCCATTATAAAATTATGGGTAGCATCCGTATCCACCATTACCTTGGTTTGTCGGCCATTAATCAGGGCCTGTATATATATATATATATATATATATATATCGGCCTCTTATCCCCATTTGAACCCAAAACAGCCTTAGCATTGACGGCATTGAAGAGCTGCAATGAACCGATCTGTCTGACTTTTAGGCCGGCAGCATCCGGCGGTTCTACCCGAGTTTCAAGAATGGCAGGTAAGGAACTGAGCTTGGGACATTCCTTCATGGTATGCGGCCCTTTGAATACAAAATATCCACTCTGCAGGACAAACAGACCCTTCTTCTTGTCCTCGTACTGTTTCCAGTATATATTTTCTTTAGAACTACCAGCCGTATAATCAGGTTTAGAGTTGAGCTAAGAGTAGTTCTTATCCTGTTTATTTTCTGTCCATCCCTGCCTTTGCTTACAGCATTTTTGGGGCTCTAGTTGGATTGGCCGGCTGTTCCGCCTACTGGAAGTCTGTTAAAGACTCCACAACATCAACGGCTTCATCAATGGTCTTGATTGCACGACACTACAATTCTTGATGTAACTAGTGAGCACAGACGTCCATGCTTCTAAAATCATTTTTCCTATCCTAGATCGGAAGAGCACAGGTTATTGTAAAGTGCTTTTTCATTTTGCTCTCCATTCTTCTCTTTTTACCACCACTATCTTTCTTCCTTTACATAAAAAGCAAGATTCTTTTGTGGATTTTATTAGATAACACTTCGAAGCAGTTTAATTTTCTACCCAGTGCAATATACCTAATCGAACCTCTTACACCTTGTAAGCTTGCTACATTTGTACCAGGTTGTTCATCTTCCAACAAGATTCATGTTAAACCAAAGCCATCCACATGTCCAACAATGTCCTCATCTTAGAGAACATTACTAGGCTTAAGATCACAATGGACGATAGGCATTTCACAATGGTAATGACGAAAATCCAGTGCATAGGCAACTTCAATTGCAGTGCTTAATCTTTGAACAAGGCTTGAATTTCTTGGTTGAGAATTCACATGAACTTCTTGTCCTTTAATTGGATGCATCCAATCTTCCAAAGTGTCATTGGCCATGTATACATAAGTTGCCTTTAAATCATTACCTCTTTAGTCTATACTAGAGAATGCGCTTCATACGTTGACGAGGTTTCAATGCCTAATGTTCATTAATGCCTCGCACTCAGTGATAAAACTCCTAGAAAACTGACCCAAAAAGCTTCCAAAACTAAGCAAATAAACCTCAGAGAAAGCATGTATTGCTTGTAAATAACTGTGAATAACTGTGTTGCCTGTAAATAACTGTGAAGTTACATTTGAAAGTGAATTTCTTATTAACTCTCTAGCAGGAACATTTTTTTGCCATTCTTCTAATTTAAAAAAGAAATAAAATAATAAAATCCATAACTAATGTTAAAATGCCTAGTACTAGGAAGACAAAAAGTTTAGTGACATCAATGAAACTGTACTTAGAACTCATTAAGTGGCATTTTGGAAAGTGCACATCAGGTATATTTAGTTCCCAATTACTAAAATCGCACTAACATTCGTGAAAAATCCTATCTCATGTAACATACCATTGCAATCATTGAAAGATAGGTTTAAACTCAGAAAGTTGAAGTCACCAAGAAACTCTTGAATTTTACCTGTCAAGCAATTATTGGAAAGATCTTAATATTCGAGACATCTCATAGAACTCAAAGGAGGAATTGTTCTGTTAAATAAGTTTTCTTCCATGTATAATCCCTCTAATAGAACAAAAAGAATGAAGGAAGTAGGAATCCCACCCGACAACATGTTGTAAGATTTTCGGCTTCAATTGGAAGGGAACTAGTGAAACAAAATTTTTCATTGTTGATAGACTTGTGAACATGTTATACAAAATTAAAAATCATATATAGTATAAGCAATAATCTCTATAAAACAAGAAAGTAATGAATTACCTCAATTTCAGGTTTAATTTTAGAAGTTGTTTGGTGACATAATGTGATCCTTGCGTAGTGTAATATCACGGTAAAGTAAGGTCTGGCATATCAGCGTAGATACTATTCAAGCGATTTTGATCATCTTTTTCTCCAAATAGGTATACTTGATCCAAGACTGAATGGAGAGTAAAACCTACAGCGAACATGTCAGTGACCTCTGAGTAGACTTCTTTCTCAAATGTTCAGAAGCCTATCAACCTGCACTCTTCAAATCTGCATACAATAAAGAACAAGAATTTTCATGCCATTAACAAAAGTGAGGGGTATATTGGCTTAAAGAAGGACACAGCAAAAAATATTTTCATTTAGTTCTAAATGGAAATAGAAATAGAAATAGAGTGGTTTAGATTCATGAAAAAGGAACTGTCTTAATTGATGAAGCAAAAATTAGAGACTTGGCAGTGAATTATTTCCAAAAGTTGTATGAGAGGAGCCAATGTATGAGGGGGCAAAAAGGATAGATTTTAGCTATTTGAAAAAGGCTTAAAGCTGGAGAAAAAATCGTTGAATCATACATCACATGGAACATTGGTAGAGGAGATTGTTCCTTTTGGAATGATAGATGGGAAGGGAATGAACTTCTCTTTAATAAAGCTAAAATGACCCCTGATTAACATTAATGTTAAATATTTTTTTTGTGGAGGAGCTTGGGATTCAAATTAATTGTCTCAGTGGTCACATGCTAGGAATGCCCAAAATAGATGCAATATCCCTATGTGTTAGGGCGACTATATCCTTTAGTATCTTTCTAAAGAGGGTTCTTTTAATCTAGCTACCATGATGGACAACACTAGGGGAAAGCATTCCAAACAGTGAATAGGTAAGTTGACTTTGTCATGCAACACAGATTTAACTTAACTGTAGCGTCCAAATCCCAGTGCTGCTCCATTGAAACAATGGAATATGTTTTCTTTGAAATTCATACTGTAAAGGTTGTCTGGAGGCACTTCTCTTCTATATGTGGTGTTAAACATTGTAATGTGAAGAATTTTTCTTAAGTGCTTCAGGCATGGACTATGTCCTGCAAAAGAGCTAGCAGGGGAAAGCTCCCATACCATCCCTCTTTTAATTGTGTGGTCTTTCTAGTGTGGGAGGAATGAAGCTGAACGTTGTGATAGAAGCATGAGTAGTAATTGTTGGATCCGGTCACCCCCTATCAAGAAATTGATTTTCTTATACAGGAAACCAAAAGAATTCATAATTATGTACAACAAGAAATAAAAACAATTTAGATGAGCAAACGGTAACATATTAGTGTACGAGAACCATACCCTTCAAGCGTAGTGGTAGATTCACAAGCAATATGAATTGGCAAGACCTTTGCAGATGTTCTCCAATGTTCTTCTTTGAACGAAACACTCTTCCGATCTCTCACTTTTGTGTGCGGTCACAAAATTGCTCAAAGGAAAAAAAACCCTTGCACCCATTCCATTTCATGGAATAATCAATAGGAGTTAAAATGAGAGTAAAGATGGAAAAAACTTAATTCTCTCATTTCACCCTTAATTACCAAGACAACATCTTGGTAATTAAGGATGTTTTCCTTTTATTCGTCCAAGATTTATTCTTAGACCAAAATGAATTCTACCTTCCTATGTCATTAAATATGAATGTATCAACACTAGCAATAGGTCAATATTCATTTGAGTGAAAATATGATAAACCACAACTCTTGTAATTTAATCCTGGTTCTTATTTTTGAAGCCATTGAAGGGACATGATCGGACTCAATTGACTTAAGCTCCAATAAATTATTTTTGACTTAATCAACTCTTGATAAATCAAATCTAATTTATTAACTCCATTCTACTCCACTAAACGAATGAAATTGCACTCTTAGGTCAGCTGAAATTACTGAAGGAACTATTTCAATAATAATAATCCTCTAACAACTTAATCTTACAGGTGACCCCTGTCAATCATTGCGAATATTTTAGATTGGGCTAAAATGACCAAGATGTCCCTTTTCAAATATGCTTAATATCTCATATTCAATTTCCAATTAAACAGCTCATTCTGATCACATCACAGTCATAATTCAAGTGTACCCGTTGAAATACTGAGCTTAGGTTTACTGTTTAATAGAAATTCTATAAGAGTTCAAATTCATGCCTAAATGGTTGACGGATTCCATATTACAAATATATGTTCCTCGTTACGTCACTTTTCAATTCCCAAAATACTGAGATATTGATCAAATAATTTTGATCTCACTCATTGGTATTTCAAAGAACTTCAACTTAATAATCAAAGTTCATAATCTATTCAGGATTAAGATCTCATGTATAATCTGTTAAATAGAATTCTATTTGTCGTGGTCATCGTCACAAATTGAATTCTATTTGTATAGTCCAGTCCAATATATCCAATAGACTCTTAATCTTTACTACGAAAGTCAAAGATAAACTTTAGTAAAAACTAAGACAACCTTATCAGAATAAATTGTCTGTTAATTTATTCACTAGTTGTGGACATACAATTTTAATTGTATTTTTAAAATTGAATTTTCTGTACTTAACAACTTAAGTACTCAACCTAAAATATCTTTACAACTATCAAACAATAAATTAATATGCGATAAATGAATTAAACATTTATTTACTTCAAATGTCATCAAAATACTTATTAATATGTGAGACATGTTAAGTATTCACATCCGTTCAACATGTTTTTCAAAGCTTTTCACAGGTAAGCTTTTGGTGAAGGAATCTGTAAGATTTTTAGCTAAAACAATCTTGAACACTGTAACGTGTCCCCTTTAGACTGTCACTCTGATTAAGTGATACTTTCGCTCAATATGTTTTCCACATTGATGGCTCTTTTGTTCTTTCGCATTTGCTACCGCACCACTATTATCATAGTATAGTGTCATTGGTAGTGAAGCTGTAGGAACCACTTCAAGTTCTGTGAGGAACTTCCTTAGCGACACAACCTCTTTTGTTGGCTCGCAGGCTACTACATATTCTGCTTCCATGGTGGAATCAGCAATACAAGATTGCTTAATACTCCTCCAAATAATAGCACCACTGCCCAAAGTAAACACTGAACCTGACGTGGACTTACAAGAGTCCTGTTAGCCTAAAAATTAGAATCAGTATATTCTATAGAGACCACGCTTTTAGCTGAGAGAACTAGCATATAGTCTTTAGTTCTTCGTAAGTACTTGAGTATATGCTTCATAGCGGTCCAGTGCTTTGGTCCAGGATTTGATTGATACTAGTGCTCTGGTCCAGGATTTGATTGATATCTACTGACTATCCCTATAGCATAGCAAGTATCTAGTTGAGTGCAAAGCATAGCATAGCATACATGAGGCTTCCTACTGCTGAAGCATAAGGAACCTTCTTCATGTATTCCACTTCTTTGGGAGCCTTAGGGCAATTTTCCCGTGATAACTGAATTCTATGTCTAAAAGCCATTTGACACTTTTTGGAATTATGCATTGCAAACTTGACTAGTATTTTCTAAATGTATGTGGCTTGTGATAAAGCTATTTGTCCGTTTTTTCTATCCATTAAGATTAGGATTCCAAGAACATAACTAGCTTCTCCCAAGTCTTTCATATCAAACTGTTTGTGCTAACCAAATTTTGATTGTAGTTAATGGCCATACATCATTTCCGATAAGCAGGATGTCATCAGCATACAATATGAGGAAAATGACATAACCATCTATAATACGTTTATAGACACAAGGTCCTTCAAGATTTTTATCAAAACCATAACCTTTTATAGTTTGATCAAATCTTATGTTCCAAGATCGAGATGCTTGTTTAAGCCCATAAATGGATCTCTTCAATTTGCATACTTTATGCTCTTCCCTTTTGGATAAAACCGTTTGATTGTACGGTGTAAATGGTCTCGCCAAGACTTCCATTTAGAAAAGCAGTCTTGACATCCATTTGCCAAATGTCATAATCATAATGAGCTGCAATGGATAAGAGAATTCTTATAGACTTAAGCATGGCTCCAGGCGAAAAGGTTTCCTCATAATCGACTTTTGTCACTGGGTAAAACCCTTAGCAACCAATCTAGCTTTAAAGGTTAACCCAACATGTGCATCTATAAGTTCCCAAACAGTGTTTGTATACATGGATGTCATTTCTGCATCCATAGCACATTTCCAAGAGTCTGCATCTATATCTTCTATTGCTTTCTTATATGAAGCGGGGTCCTCTTCCTGCTCAATAGAGACTGCTTCAAAAGATTCTCCCTAT